>MU188022.1:0-37397 GCA_016904865.1 Pissodes strobi | reverse complement strand
AGAATTATCTGTTTGAAGAAGTTTTATTTTAAACTTTTCTTTTTGAATCATTTTTCAATCAGAGAATTTTTCATTAAAAAATGTTCTTTTGAATATTCATGAGGACAGGAGATTTAACATCGTTTTGAGCGACGTTTCTTTTTTAATTAAATTACGTTTCGAATACCGTCCTTTTGAAAACAATGGTTTTCTTTTGTTAATTCGCAACCACATTATAATGGCTATATTGACTGAAATACAAATAGGAGATTCTTACTTATATCCTCATCTAAAGAAAGGTCGGAATCTGACGATTCTGCAAATTTTGCAGGCTTAATTTCCTCTGAGAGTATGCTCTTCAACATCACTCTACCCTTTACAGCATTATGTAGTTTCTCTTTTTGGCTCAAATAATCCAATTCTCTAATGTTTTTCAGTCTTCTAAGCTAAAATTTGAATAACATGAATTATTTTCTGCTTTAAGCGAACATACTAGAACAATACAACTGCAACTACAAAATTAAAGCTGTATTAGAGTCTAGTAATATCAATATTACACATTAATTTTACAACTTACCTCATCTCCTCTTGGATCTGGACGATTATAATGTTGCATGTCGCCTTCAGTTTTGTCCTAAAAATAA
Source organism: Pissodes strobi (assembly GCA_016904865.1). Lineage (NCBI taxonomy): Eukaryota > Metazoa > Arthropoda > Insecta > Coleoptera > Curculionidae > Pissodes > Pissodes strobi. The sequence goes on along the minus strand of MU188022.1, from coordinate 36,774 downwards.
TAAAACAATCAATAATTGAGATCTCCGTTTTCCATCACTTCCACCGATAAACAGGGTAGTCAAACTGTGAGTGTAGGTCAAGTGATGTTGAAAACTAATCCAAACCACAGATTACTCAAAATCTATCTCCAAACTCTGCACGTTCAGACTTTTAAACATTCGCACATTTAATACATTAATAATCATCATTTGTTAAACCAATTTTATACCCTTGACAGACGCAATATATATCATCACCATCGAAATTTTAGAATTAATAAATATTAGCAACCTGTTTAGTTTAGAAAAAACATACTTTGATTTCTTGAAAGACTGGATGGTCTTATCAAATTCAATATCATTTCAAACAAGCCAATTAAATATTGAGGAAAATGTATTCGTAAAAATATTAAATTAAATAATACGTGGTCCTGCGCTACCGTAATTTAGCTAATAATGGAAACACCTTATTGAACATAAGAAATTTGTTAATATAAATTATGGCAACAGTTTAGTACAGTGAATATTTATATATTTCAGTTTTTTAACGGGTGAAACTTAACATCTGGGTGTTAGGTGGTCTGAAAATTGTCACTTAATTCTTTTTGACATTTTTAGCTTTAAATACCGTCGGCCGGTTAATTAAACAATTAACCTGGACATAATAGTTTGCTCTTACGACCATCGCTAAATCTTCTTTTTTTCTCTCGAAAACAACAAATTATCGCTCCGATACAAATCGAGTTTTATGCAAAGTTATGCTGGTCGAATGGTAATGAACCCAATATAATTCAGGCTAATCCAAACTAACCAAAACCAACCCAATTTGATTCAACCTACTTCAATCCAACAAAACCTAACACACTTAAAAACCGATCTCTGCACGTTGCAGTTGATGGACACATTCACCATTAACGCGGGCGTGCCTCAGGGCGCAATACTTTCATCAACTCTGTTCCTAATCTATATTAATGACCTGCTGACCGAAACGAATAATCTTGTTTACAGTTTTGCAGATGACAGTACCCTTGTGTCCCAATTTAGATCGGAAAAACCTTTACGAGCGACTGAGACTTATCACCGCAGACAGGAGCAGATTACAGCAATTAAACAAAACCTGGAGAAAGTTCAAACTTGGGGCGACAGAAATTTGGTCCAGTTCAATGCAGCAAAGACCCAAGCAGCCATGTTTACCAAGAAGGCCAATACGGCGGGCCCTGACATCATTATGGCAGGATCGACCATTCCTTCATCCTCGTCAATCGGACTGCTGGGTGTCTCGGTCAACAGAAATATGTCCTAGCATGACCACGTTGTTAACATCGCAAAATCAGCCTCCCAGAAGCTTGGTGCGCTATTTCGCAACACAAAACTGTATACACCGCAGCAGTTGCTCTTGCTCTATAATAAAGCGCAAAGACCGTGCTGAGAATATTGCTCACACATCTGGGGTGCCGCACCAAAGCACACCTTAAGGCTGCTGGATTCCATTCAGAAGAGAGCTGTGCGTCTTTTCGGCGACCCGGAGGACATGACCCGGAATCTGGATAGACTGGAACACCGCAGACATGTGGCCGAGATATCTCTGTTTTACAGATACTTTCACGGCAGATGTTCCCAAGATTGGACCGCCTCATCCCGCCCCTGGCAATGTCTGTCACACAGTCACGACAGACGGCATGAGCTCACCAGTTCGTCGTACAACTGGAAACACCTAGAACATCGCTTTACAAGAACTCCTTTGTCTGGCGCACTGTATCACTGTGGAACTCACTCCCAGGACATCTGTTTCCCACTAATTACAACCTATAACTATTCAAGAACCTTGTGAATCAACATCTTCGCACACACACACCGCTCGCCGAGCGCCATAGAGTGTGTGCGCCACTACCACAAAAAAGAGAAAACTTATAAAAATTGTCGAGACACTCTTTGAAACACAATTCCATCCTTGTGTATCTCTCTAGCAGTTCATACCGGCCGATTTATATTATATATTTATACGTTCTAACAAAAATGTAAAAATAATGCTAGTATCGAAGCTATTATCCTGAGATCCTAGGATTTAAGAACACAAGACTAGTGGTAAACTAGATTATACACTTCGAAAATTGAAACATGCCTTTATAAAGTTTATATTTTATAATTTAATATTATTTACATTGTATTTTCGTTTTTTAATAAAAATGTTTTTTGGACGTGTTGAAGCCTGATTGTGGATCTAGCAGTAAATAAATATCTATCCATGATCACTCGCTCTACACTCACAGTGGCGTGCTCTGTCGACAGCGGTAGCTCTCATCAAGAAAACAATGAGACATAATTATAGCTAACACTAATGCAAATAAATATTTTTACATTTTACTTAACCAATTATAATTTATCAGTATCTAATTTCAAATGAAGAATAGACAAGTTAACTAATATTTTTATATTTTACAAAATAGGTCTCTTAAATATCTTTAACTGACCCAAACAACCATAAGTAGCTTACCCTGGAATTGATTGCCTTTGGCTCCACAAATGATTAAATTTGGTTTGAATTGTTATAGAGCCACTTCGGCCCAGGCTCAAGGATGTAAACTGCACAAGTGCAAGTTTAGTGACCCTAATGAAATGTGTACCTAATTTCTTCGATTCGATATCTAGTCGGATATCGTTTTCAAGAAAAGCAAAAAACTAAAAATGAAAATGGTTAGCAAATACAATAAAACAGTAAAAAGCTCTTGCAAGAGCTTTTTACTGTTTTATTGTATTTGCTAACCATTATCATTTTGCTAACCATTTTCATTTTTAGTTTTTTGCTTTTCTTGAAAACGATATCCGACTAGATATCGAATCGAAGAAATTAGGTACACGTTTCATTAGGGTCACTAAACTTGCACTTGTGCAGTTTACATCCTTGAGCCTGGGCCGAAGTGGCTCTATAACAATTCAAACCAAATTTAATCATTTGTGGAGCCAAAGGCAATCAATTCCAGGGTAAGAATGAATCCTCCACAACAATATAGAACATATTTACATCATAGGTAGCTTAATCTACATGTAGTAATGTTATCTTATTAAAGTAAATCTCGAAGTAAAATATAGCAAATAAATATATTGTAACTTTCTGAGAAAGAAATAAGAATATTTTTCTATATAACTATGTAAACTAATGAAAGCATACTTTAATTCTCCTGAACAATTCTTCGACTAATCTAATGGCTTCAAGCTTCCTCTGCACTTTAATGAGTTTCTTCTCCTCTCTGGCGATTTTTTCGTTGATTTCGTCTGACCCAGTAATTTCCAATTTTTTTAGAATTTTCGCTTTGCGCTTCTCCTCGCGCATTCGCCGACGGATTTCCTTTTGCGTTTTTAGGTTTTCTTCCTTTGCTCTGTAAATTATCACTTACCTCTCACAACGATTAATTAAACAAAATGACAATTAGTAATTCCTTATTGAAATAAAACTGTTATGCTAATTTAAGCATCAAAGCAACCACCATCCTCTGTATATATGCAATCCGTTTGACAGGGAATTGTGAACATGGATTTTGAATATACAAAGGATATTACAAGTAAAGCTCGAAATAAGTTTAATTGACCCTATACAAATTATCTACCTAGCCCTCACAGAAACCATAAACAAATATATGACAACGGCAATGAGGGGGCAAAATTATTCTAATGCTTCGCCAATCTCAATTTAAAGTTTATTCATCATTCCAGGTATTATGAGGTTTATAGTGCTTTATTTATTTATTTATTTCCATAGAATATGATAATGAATTACAAAAATACTCATAAACTGAAGGTAAATTATAAGTAGTCCCCGTTTTGATCTCAGCATTATGATCGGCAATAGTAGGTTAGTTAATTTGCCAGAAATAAAAATGTTAGGAATTATTAATAATTTTACCTGAATAAATTATAGATAAAACTTAATTAAATATATTCGTCACGTATTTTGCTTGATGTGGGGCCACCAAGTTATGCTATGCAATACCGTTGTGATAAAGTGAAACTGACAGTGCGTAAAAAGGTGTGTAAGGATCATGAATAAATTGGATGCCAAAAATATTTTAAAATAGGATCATAACTAGTTCTTCTACTTTTGCAAACAAGTTTCTGAAAACTCCATTTTATGAAGGCATTATCTTACAAATTATTACATTCGTTGTTAATTCAATTGATTACAATGACACCGAATGACTTAATTTTGACAGATGAAATTACGGGAATAGAATAATATATTCAGCATTATTCTGCATTACGAACATACAATCAATTTGTATTATTTTTGGGAGACATACGTTTCATCGATTAAAGAACACGATAATAGGTGAAATATTTAGCAGTCAACCTTAGTTCTTGATATTTCTATTATTTTTAAATCATTCTTCATAACTCTTTAAATCTGAATTTCACAGATCCGATTTTCCTAAAAACTAGGGAAAGATGCCAAATATTCCGGGGATTTTCATAGTCGACAACCCAAATAGAAAAATATAAGCAAGAGAGGGACCCATAAGAGCAAGGTATTTAATAATACTGAAGGGGCATTAACAAAACTGAAAACATTAAAATACCATACAAAAACGTACATAAGTAATATGTTGTATCATCAAAGTAATTAAAAAAGAGATACATGAAAAATGTGTCAATACTAATAATTAAAATTGAGTATAATTAAGACAATTTTTTGAAACTTTGTCTTAAACATGTTACCATAAATATAAAAGGAATAGTTGCTGCAAAAGAAAAATGCAGAGAATCATAATAGATACATACTTTTATGGATGCAAAAAATCACAGATTGTTGACAGAATTAGCAATATAGCATTCGAGAGGTGACTTGGATTCCCTGACAAGAACTTGAATAAGTACTTTATTTTTATCAAATTAAAAAAGTGTATATTAAGACTACTTCTTTCCATATTAATATTGCCTTGAACTAATTTATCAGTGCAATAGGGCTCAGACATGAATGATATGCTCACCTCAGTTGCCTAATTCATAAAAAACTTCTTATTTATTATTACATATTATGAACACTATAGATTTAATAATACTCGGTTAGGTGAGCATACATCAAAGTGATATGATATATATATAACTCAAAATCCTACTTTTTAAATCTTGGTTCATATAACTTTATGCTAAACTTATAGCAGATACTTTTAAATTTGTTAATCCATATTTATAGATGTATAGGAGTACAGGGTTATTCCTTACATTTAGACAGCGTTTAGCGCGGTTATTATAAGAGATGGAGCAAAACTTTAAATACAAAAGTTGTAGGGATCATCCTAAACCGCCAGAAAATGTTCTAAAATATAAGGGGCTGTCGCAAAGTTGACAAAAAACACAAACATGGTAAATTTTTAATGGAGCAAAAATTAATAGATCTTTTTTTATGAATTCAAAAATATATAATGTGCTGAAATTTGGTTTAGCCGTTTTCAAAATATTTGCATTGAAAATGCCTAGGTCACATTGAACACTTGCGAATTTTCAAAAATATTTTATAAAAAGAAATATTGTTACTTTTTTGGTTCTATTTTAATTATTGAAAATAAATAAATATATTAATATGTTATAATTATAGTAATATGTTAATTCTAACTAATTTGTTAAATAAAAATAATAACAACTTAATTAAACAAAATTTTATTTTATTATTTATTTATTTATTTACGGCAAACCATTTACAACAAGGTAATATACATAATAGTAAACAAAAACAACAAGTAATAATACTTAAGCTAGGCTACTAGATACTTCTGAAAACTTCAAATGCTATGATAAAAAATATAAAACACAGATAACTCATGAAACTCAATAAACATGGAGCCTTAAAAACCAAAACATAACATTTAACAACAATCATAAATTAAAATATCACAATCAGTAAAATTCAACAGCATATAAATACCACCCATTTATCTCACAATTTTTAAAACATCTTTTTTAAATTTAATAATTTTATTTTCAAAAAAATTTATTAGGTTCATTAATACCATAATTAGTGCGGTGGAAGGGTACAAAGAAACCATCAGACTGTCTATTACCAGTGGGTACTCGCAACTGTACCAAAGCCAATAACTGAGGGCAGTCAATGGCTGCATTTATGACTCTGTGAAGGAATGCTATATCAATAAGAATTCTCCTTGCTGCCAAAGATGGTAGATTTAAACTGGTTCGGATCCACTCATACTCATACTCCTCTCTCCGATAACCAGACCTAAAGGCTGCTGTTCTTAAGAATTTATTTTGTACCCTCTCTATTTGGTTGATGTAGCAATTATATGAGGGAGACCAAACAACTGAGCAGTACTCCAGAATTGGACGAACCAGTGAGAAATAAAGCCTCCTAAAGGTAAATATAGAGAATTCAGATGAGGACCTCTGGATAAAGCCCAGCATTCTCATAGCTTTTGATGTAATCTGATTAATGTGACTAGAGAATGTGATTCTAGAGTCCATCAGAACCCGAAGAGCAGATACCTCCATTTTACAATTGAGTGGGGTATGGTCAAAACAGTATATAAAGTTTAGAGGATCTTGTCTACGTGAAAATGAGACTTTGTGACACTTAGTAATGTTTAAAGACATCATATTCACACCACACCACTCAAAAAAAGAGTCCAGGTCCCTCTGAAGACACAAAGCATCCTTCAAAGACCTAACCTCCTTAAATCGTCAGCAAACATCAAAGCATTTCAGAATCTAAATCTCTGGGATAGATCAATTAGAAACCAGCAAAAAAGGACGGGGCCACAGTGAGAGCCCTGAGGCACCCCAGAAGATACAACAATCTCATTCGAGACACAACCACCAATCTTCACTAACTGGGACCTTCCAGTGATGTAATCACATATCCATGAATGAAGAGGATTAAAAATTCCCAAAGCCTCCAGCTTACTCAGAAGCACTCCATGGTTGACACGGTCAAATGCTTTAGAAAAATCTGCATAAACCGCATCAACCTGAGAGCCCCCTTCCAAGCTATTGAAAACATGATTAACTTATAAAACCAGATTTGAATCAGTAGATCTGCCCTTAATAAAACCAAAATGTTCTGGATTAAAGAGGTTCTTAAAAGTCCAAGACAGCTTTTTACTCACCAAGTGATCTAGTATTCTAGGCATCTCTGACTGGTTGCAAACTGCTCTGTAGTTAGAAGCATCTTCTCTACCTCCAGATTTAAAGATTGGGGTTAAAAAAGATTTCTTCCAAAACTTGGGAAAAATACCCAAGCTTAGAGACTTGTTGTAGATTGAAGAAATTGGCTTGACCAAGGTACAAATGCATCTCCTCAGAAAAAAAGCCGGTATCCCGTCAGGTCCTGCACTAATGCCCATTATGGCATTGAAAACCTCTTCTGGAGGAGAAGCCAAGGCTACTCAGACTTACAGTGTTATCAAATTGATAAGTAGGAGTCCCAACCACCACCTCTGTAGAGTACACCGAAGAAAAATATTCAGAGAAGAGATTACATACACTCTCCGGGCTGTCCGCAAATTTACCGTTATAAGACAGCTTCTGAGGAAGACCATACCCATTTCTTTTGCTGTTAATATATGACCAAAAATACCGAGGATCATTTGACAAATTATTTTCGATTTTATTCAAATATTGTTCATAACATTTTCTGCGTAAAATTCAACACCGAGCTCTCAAATTAGAAAAATGGAATTATCACGTTCTTAAAATGCAAATACTTCGAAAACGACTAAACCAAATGTCAACATATTATAAATTTTTGAATTCAGAAAAAGATCTATTATTTTTTGTTTTAATATACAAGGTGTTCCATTAAAGATTTACAACATTTGTGTTTTATCAACTTTGCGATAGACCTGTATTGTATTGTAGAACATTTTCTGGCGATTTAGCAACTTTTGTATTTAAAGTTTTTTTCCATCCCTTATAATAACCGCGCTAAACGCTGTCTAGATATAAGGAATGACCCTGTACCTGCTTTTAAGTAAACAAACAGGCGATCTCTCAATGGTGTAGTCTAAGTTACTACACAGTAATAATCATCGCTCTGTTTTTAGGCTGCTTTCAGTTTAGTTCAAGATTTTCTTGGGGTTTATTATAACACATTTCAAGGTACCTTATGCAATGTTTTTATGTTACACAATAAATATGATTCAATTTCATTTCATTTAAAAACAGTATTATTTGTCTAAAGTATTGCAAAGTACATATAAGTTTAAAGAGTATCTATCTGTGAGAGATACTACACTATACCTAAATTTAAAGTAGAATACCTAAGAATGCAGCAGAGGAGTCCATTAGACTTTAGTTTTATAAAAACATATACCAATGTGAATAAATATTATCCATCCTGCTCCATATTCTCTGCTCCACATACATCAGTCAGCATTTTCATTATAATAAATTATTATAAATCTTTATAAAAATAAAAAAAAAACAGATAATCTTTGTTAATACACCACTATTTCGTTCTTTGAATTTTTCTTATATAAAATAAATTCGAAAATGTCATAACTAAAACATTAGTTTTAGTTATGACAGGTATCTTGTTAAATAATGTTGAGACCACACAAAATTCTGTTCACATTTTTCTAATAGGAATAAATAGTTGATTTTCCAAAGAAATAACTTTATTGGTGTACCATAAAAGATTGTCTTGCTAACCTTTCTGCTGCTTCTTGTTTACGTTTCTCTTCTAGTGCTTGTTTATCCTTCTCTTCTTTCTCACGAACTTTCTTCGCCAATCTATCTCTTACAATCTCTCTTCTTCTTATTGAAGCATCACTAAAATATTTAAAAAACACCTCACTCAAAAGATTATAAATACGGAGGAAAAAATACTGAAATGTTTAAATGCTCATTATCATAATTCATTGTAACTGTAATTTTGATCATTGCAAAACACAAAATTATTGTTTAGGGTAATAATAATAATACCTATATATTTAGCACTAAATGTAATATAAAAATTATTGACATCTATTTTGTTTCATAAATAGTGCCTCCATAGGTATTTAATAATTGTCCCTCAGCAATAAAACAAATTGGCATGAGTTGACTGCCAGCTAAATTTTTGTAATAAGTATAAATCAAATTATATTTGAATCTTAATCAATTTTAAAAATTGGCTATAAATACCTATGTTATAAAATATTTGTTGTAGTTTAAAATGATAGAAATAAGAAATAAAATGTTAGTTAGGTACCTACATACATTTTGAAATAATATCTAAGTTTAATGCTTTTTGAAGCAAATAACGTAATCTTCTTATAAAAAGTACCTTAAATGTTTAGTTTTATCAAAATCTACTTTTATTTCAACCTCCATGTGACCATCATCATCTTTATGTACCAATTTTTTGTCACGGAAAAAATCCATAGCTTTAGTAAAACCAATGTAATCTTTAAATTGTACATAGCCTTCAAACCAGTCCATTTTTTCAAAAGTCGAATATTTCAGTCCTGAAATGTGGTCTTTCATTTTCTTGCGGTAAGGGTCACATATGGGTATGTCCACGAATCGAATATTACCAAATTTTTCAAACACTTTGTAGAATATTTTCTCTGCAAAAAATTACAAGCACTATTAATAGAAACCCAAACTAAATACCTGAAATAAAAATATACAATCACAAAACTGCAAAAGAGAAGTAATGAAAGAAGAAACATACAAAAATATACACATGAAAGAAGCACTAAAAAGGAAGGCACTTGAACACAAAATTAATTTAATATTTAATTTAAGCAGCATAATTACACTAACTCTCACAGGTTATAATACTATGTAATTTTATGGGAAATGGATACTCTTCAACTGATGGAGAAGCAATTTCTATTTGCAGTATATATATTTATCAATTTATATTTATACATATTTGCCAATTTATCAGTTTTATTGAAAATCTCTATAGGGCTGCTCCCATCCTGGCCTCAAGATGTAATGACTAGTTTAGTGACCCTAAAGAAGCCGAAAATTTCGAAAAACTTGAAAATGCCTTGTGTTTTATCCCCATTGTCAAAAGCGAACGATGAAACTGGTTAGTAAATGTATGTAATTATAACATTAAAAAGAGCGCAATGGTAGAAAGACATGCACTTTGTCAAGTTTTGTTCCTCAAAATGTCAAGCATTTTCAAGTTTTTCAGGTTGGAGTAACAAAATGGGGAAGTTGTAATTTGCAGGTCTGCTGCAATTTTAAAAAGTTGCAGGTCGGTCATATTTCTTGCAGGTTCCACGTTAAAGTGGTGAATGGCATAAGATAAAACTTCTACTTCTTGGTAGGTTAAGTAAACAACTTGGCAGGCTTATTTTATTTAATTGTAATAGCATAATGTAACATAAAATATTGTAACATAGAAAATGTGGAAAACGTTAAAGCAAATTGTAAAAAATGATAATAAAGGATTAAATCAAAATTTTATACAGTTTGGAGATGAAATAGTACAGGGTCATACTTCTATTGCTAATAGATTTAATAAATTTTTTATAGAAAGTATAATAGATATTCGTAACTCAATCGTAGTAACAGATGTGTGGTCAGATGTGAGTTTACCAAAAATAAACTTAGGTTTTGAAGAATTCCTACCCCTAACAATGAGTGAACTTAAAAACATTATAAATTCATTGGATAATAGGTTTAGTGCTAAAGATATATTAAATTTAAAAATTATTAAGGAAATTTTTAGAGTAACGGGTCATATTTTTTTACAACTAATAAACACATCTTTGGCAAAAGGAACTTTTCCTGATGATGTCATGATGTCACTCCAAAAATTACAAAACAGAGCAATGCGTATAATCTTATCATGCAGCCGTTACACCCCGATAAATATGATGCTCTCTTGTCTCCAGTGGCTACCAGTGGCGACAGAATAAAATATTTTACAATGATCTTTATCTTTAAGATAACAAATGATTTGGTACCTGAGTACATGAAAAGTTATGTCAGGTATAATCGAGTATAATAGAGAGATACATACATATCCTACTAGAAGTAGGGACAATTTTGATATTGACCGAACTAATTCTAAGAGGGCAATGAATTTCTTATTTTTTAAAGGGTTGAATGAGTATAACAGTTTGCCAGTTTTAATAAAGAATGCAAAATCAATTGGCATATTTACAAGTGAATTGATGAAAATTTTGAGGTAATTAATTCCTCTGTTGTGGACTGGTGTATGGATTGTTTTACCTTTGTTTTATTATTGCGTTTTTGATGTATATTAGGGCATATATGGTATATTTATGTATTTATATGTGTATTTTATAGCTTTTTTAATGTATTAGGCCTGCCTACTTAATGAAATAAAGATTATTATTATTATATACATATATTTAATTTACATTAAACCGAAGAACCAGATACATCCATAAACTAGTCATCCACAAGATCGAATTTAACCAATATTTAGTCTACAATGGCTCAAAAACCTGCAGGTCAACGTGCTGGCTTTGGAAACTGGAAGTCGGCAAGTTGAATAACAATCTTGCAAGTCGGCAAGCTAAATAATAAACCTGCAGGTCAGCAATTTCACTAAAACTCCTGCAGGTTGGCAGGTTGGAAAATACTTTCAAGTCGGAAGCTTGAATAATAAACCTTTGTTGCAGTTTGCTGGGATCTGCAGGTGAATTTTAAAATGTGCAGATCGCTCATATTTCTAGCAGATTTAGGGATTAAAGTGGTGACGGCATAAGATGTAACCTCTACTTCTTATGCAGGGTGGCATGTTAAGTAAAAAATTTGCAGGTTGGCTAAAAAACCTGCATATCAGCCTGCTGGTATTAGAAACTGTAAGTCGGCATGTTAAACAACAATTCTGCAGGTTAGCAGGGTAAATAACAATCCTGCAAGTCTGAAGTTATCTCTAGAAGTCTGCAGATAGGTAGGATGGTTCAAAAACATGAAAGTTGATAGTTTGGTTAAAAAATCTACTGGTCGGCAGGTTAAATAATGAACCACATAGCTAGTGTTAAATTATTCTAAACATGTAAAAATATGTAATGTATCAGAACATACAAAATAAAATACAATGTTTGACTACTACTACTAATAAGAAAAAATAAAAGGCTTTTCTTTAACTTTCATGTTGACAGTGGCATCCATAGGGTTGGTGTCACCTGGTTGACCTGGTAACTCATGGTGTCATTCATGGCTTTGAAACTAATAGGCCATAGACAACTCTATTTTTAAAACCAAAATTTATCCACCAACGTGACCCTATGAATCCAAAATTACTCACCCAACATAACTCTATGAACCCATATTCGTATGATGGCCATTCGCCAGTAGAAGCAGGAAGCAGCAGCATTCTATTATATTCCATGTTATTTTTTTATGCAAAATTAAATAAACATTGGCTGGAAGACTAACAGGAAAGAAAATACTTTCAACTTACATACCCATATTGTTATCTTTTTCCAAGTTATGCTGTCAAATTTGAGTTTATTATATGAATTGCTTTTATTTTATTTCAGTAACACTATTCACCACTTTAACCTGCAACTTTTTAAAATCCAACCTGCAAATTAATGAGACCCAACTAAATTAGCAATTTACACCTTGCGAGTCAGGACCATGAGTGGCTAAAGATCACGGTCAACATTAAGGCTGATTGGCTGTTTTCAGGCGAAAATGCAAATATGTTTTGTTTTTTCTTGATTTTGGTCATACTTTGGTTGGTTGCACCCCCAGAGCAACCAAAGCGAGAGGAGGGCCATATGGGTTGCCCATTCCACGCTCAAAGCTAGTTAGAAGTTCCATAATTTATGGCGGCAAGAAGATCTTTAATCATCTCCCATCATGGTTGAGAAGGCAACCATGCATTGAACGGTTCCGAAAACAAACAAAACTAATGTTATCGGAAAAGGCTTACTATAACCTGAACGAATTTTTTAGTGATAGGATTGATTAAAAAATGTTTGTGAAGTTTGTCCTACTTTTTCTACTGCCGGTGCTATAAGATGTTTACCAAGAAGGGCAATATTAAGGCTCTTTAAGATAGGTGTACCAACTGAGAAGAAAGAACATACAATGGACATCTCTGATCTTAGTATTTCTCCATTATTATCTTGTTCCACCACCCTCTGTATCCTATTTCGAAGATATGACTCGATCAGTTGCAGTGACAAACTCCTCACTCCATAACATTCAAGTTTTCTTAATGAAATTGAATAATCTACACTGTCAAATGCCTTAGACAAGTCTAGGCACATTAGAAATGTAGTCTGATGTGCATTTTGTGACTCAATGATCTTACATAGGGCTTGATATATAGCAGTAATTGTGGATTTATTTTTACTAAATCCATTTTGTGATGGTGATAGAACATTAACACATCAATCTGCTGTAAATAATTCTTTCAAATATTTTACTGATATTTGACAGCAATGCGATTGGCCTATAATTGGAGAATATGCTTTTATCTCCTTTATTGTATAAAGCAATTATTTCTGCTATTTTTAACCTATATGGAAAATGTCCTGTATCAAGGGTTAAATTTATGATGTATACAAGTGCTGGAGTTATTTCAGAGGCTATCATTTTGACAAGTTTAACAGGTATTCCATTCGCACCAACAGAATTATTATTTTTAAGTGACATGATTGTATTGTATACATCATTAAAATTAGTGGGAAATAAAATAATGAGTTGACATTCCTTTGAATGTTATACAGTGCATAATTTTCATTTCTAGAAGTTAAATCTAGACATTGATTAACAAAAAATGCATTCACCTCGTTGAGAGTATCTTTAGGGTCTTGATTTTCATGTTTCAAGTTAATTTCTATCAACTGCATGTTTACCTATACCGGGTGGTGCATCGAGGTTGGAAACATAGGAAATCCCATGCAAATTTTAAACTGGTTAAATATTTGCTCCCCTGTTGACTTTAGAGCAAAGTTGTGAGGAGACTTTTTCAAGGTCTCTGTATGGAAAATACAGATGCGAAATTTGAACAATATTGGTCAAGTCGATCTTAACTTATTTAAATAAAATTGCAGCTAATTTTTTATTAAAATTCAACAGGTAATACTGCAGACACCAGCATTAATTAAACTTGTCAATCTATGATTTGTTACTGTCAAAAGTAATTTGAAAGTAAACCACACACCGTTTGCAAATTTTATTTAACATTGACAAATCATAGGTTGACAAGTTTAATTAATGCTGGTGTTTACAGTATTACCTACTGAATTTTAATGAAAAATTAGCTGCAATTTTATTTAAATCAGTTAAGATCGACTTGACCAAAATTGTTCAAATTTCGCATCTGTATTTACCATATGTTTCCAATCACGATGCACCACCCGGTATATCATTTTACCATGGTCCATACAGCCTTACTTTTGTTGCATGCATTTTTTTAAGAATACTGCAATATAAGTTGTAATAGTCACAAGTAATTAAACCTTGTTGTTTCTGTCTGAATAGGTATTGTTTTGTTTACTCCATCTATTAGACTTTTTATTGTTAATAGATTTTTTATTAAAAATTATTGATATTAAACTAGTCAGTTTATTAACAAATATATTGTAAGCTTCATTTGAGTTAAAAACCCAAACTAGCCCAGCTTTAATTTCTTAATTCATTTTTGAAGTTCAACATTTTTGCATCTGAAAATACTCTTTTATAAGATTTATGATCAAGCATTTTATCTACTGGTGTTTCAATGAAAATAGTTTGACCATAGTGGTCAGAGATACCTGTTTTCAGTGGTAAACAGGGATGGGTAATGACGCGTCGAAAATTAATTTTTCTACTACCGTGCGTAAAATAGTCACTTTACGCACTCTCTGAGATTCGTAAAATAGGCCTTTTTAATGTGCAGTGCGTAAAGTAAGTTATTTTACGCACTAGTGCGTAAAGTAAGTCATTTTACGCACTAGTGCGTAAAGTAAATCTGACATATTTTTGACGTTTAGGTTTTTACGCACTAGTGCGTAAAATAATTTATTTTACGCACTAGTGCGTAAAGTAATTTAATATTATTTATGTTTTTTCATATATTTTTCGATAGTAGAAAAAATTTTGTATGCTACTCATGTGTAAAGTACCCTTTTTTTATTCATGGGATTGGCGCATTCGCCTACGGCTCATGCGACAATATTCCCATTCATAAAAAAAAGAGTCACTTTACACACTTGTTGCATAAATAACTATTTCGACGTTGGTGTCGAAAAACACGTCGAAAATGTCAAATATTGTCGAAAATGTCGAATATTTTATTCCCCCATGGACTAACATACCTTTTAAAAATACGTTCTCAAAGGTTTTCCAGTGTATCTAAATAATTATTCTAAATGGTTCTTTGTTCACGATCACGACAGATTCACGAAAAAAATTAAAACAAAGACGCCTTTTTCCATTTTGTTTAAATACATTTGGCAATATAATAGCACTGAACGACCCTGCGACGGCAACTCAGATAATGCTAGTAACATGAGAAAGATGGGTTCCCAAGTCAATCTTTGGTACTCAAATTGCAATAGTCATACTGCAAATCTTTTAGCAAAAGAATTGGTGTCAGATCATATTGCAGGAAGAGTGCAAACCGTATTAAAAGAATTTTCATCACTTGATCTGGAAAAAAGTATATTAAAACATAATGGAAAAACAATAATATTAGCTGGGGAAAGACGCTGGTGTTCATTTAGAGACTCTTTTGTTAACTTTTTATATAATTTAAAGGCCATGAGAAATGTGATTGCAGAAGATAATACGAAAATTAAACCAAATGTAACTAAACTTGTTATTGATGAAAATTTAAAAAAGCAAGTAGAGGATAGCGGTAAGTTATTCGATCCCGTATGCAAGCTTTTAAATAAATTACAGAGCACACAGGCGTCAATTACTGATGCAGCTGAGGAATGGTTAACATTGCGTTTACCAGATGGCTTTGAAGAATATGACCATTTTGTGAAAAAACGACAGAAACAAGCATTAAATGTTTATTCTCAGCAAATTTTTTACATCCACTTTATAGAGGTAAGATGTTATCAGAAGAACAAATACGAGATGTTGAAAATTTTCTTATAGATAATTTAAGTGTTGATGCATTAAATGATTTCCATTTGTATAAAAATAACAAAAACTTTTTTCCAAACAAATCGGGAATGTGCAGACTTTCTGGGGATTGGCCGAAAGACACCATTCAGAACTGGCTAAGTTAGCCATGAAGTTAAATTCAATACCAGCCTCTTCGGCACAGCTCCAGAGACTTTTCTCAAATTGGTTCTTCATTCACTCTAGGCTGAGAAATAGACTGACTCAGTTCAGAAAATTCGAAAAAACTTACTTACATCTATTACCACTTGAAAATAAGGGATGAAAACAGAAGTGATGAATATTAGTTTGTTTTTATAAGATATTTTAAATGCCAATTTTTGAAATCCTTTGTGAATGTACTTTAAGTTTATAGTCATGTTGTTAAGTTGACAACTGACATATTTTATTAACCATCTGCTGTTTTGAATTTCCATGCTTTTTAACAAATATATTAATATTAATACACATTGATTTATAGTTATTACTATACGATAACCGAGACTATAACCAACTTACTCTTTGGTTATAGTAAAACCAAATTAAAATTTCCAAATATATTTTTGACTGTCGAATATGTCGAAAATTAATGGTGTCAAAAAATAATTTTCGACGCGTCGAAAAAGGCGTCGAATATGTCAAATTTTCGACGTACCCAACCCTGGTGGTAAATGATGAATTCAAATTAAAGTTCACAAATATGTTATCCAAAAGCGTACTTGACTGGTTTGTAACTCTTGTTGGTTGAAAAATAGCCTGATCTAAATTATATGGTGTAAGTATGTCAAGAAATGCCTTTGAATAATTATCCGGATTAAGCAGATTAATATTAAAATCACCACACAAGATCAATTTATATTTATCGTAATTATTTATAAAGTAATTCAGTATATAGATCAATGAATCAAAAAAAGTGTTATACATATTATTACATTTTTATTGGCTCTACTTACAGCATTAGAGGATTCTTATGAACTAGTATGTTTTTAAGGACTTAAGAATAAGTTTTATTGTAACTATTGACCTTTTTGATATTAGATATTAAGTATGGCTTTGTCAACAACTTGGTAAGTTACGACAATAAAGCCATTTTTAGCCTTGACATAGTCAATGATTTTTTGACTTTGACTTGACTTTATGTGAAGTGAATCATGGCGATTTTATTTATTTTCGTCACCAACAATGAAGAAATTTAATGTTCAAGCATGGCATCGTTAATGTTGGCAGTGATCCGTAGCTACTCATGTCAAGACCAAAGCCACCCTATAGAATTTTTAATAAAATAGAAGTGGAGAAATAGGTCATTAACAGGGGTAGCAATTTATCTTACAGTGTTCAATATAAAATTAAAAACAAACCTGAAGGTGTTGCCTCTTCATCATTACTTAAATGATATGGTATAAACCATTTTGAGGGAACATTAGATATATGCATTGTATCTGGGCGTTCTCCAGGCTTCATTTCGTCCATATTTTTAGCTTCTGAAAAAAATGCATCCCAGACTCTTCTGTTTGGGAATTCTGAGCGTGATTCACTGGCTTTCACTCTCATCAACTCAGCAAAATCTTTTAGTTTTATCATTTTGTTGTTTATTTTTGTAACGACTCGTTCTAGCTTAGAACGCCGATCGACTTCCGCTTCAAACCTTACGAACTCCACCGTAGTTTTGGTTACTTTTAACACAGTAAATTCATCAGGATTTATAAGCTCTTTCAATCTATCCATAATCTCCCAATGGGAGACACTTTTTCCTAACTTTTTCACATTTGGAAGTTGTAAGGATATGTTCAATTTTGCAATGGGTCGGAGATACAGTTGCTGGGGCAGATACAGCGGCTCGAGTTCGGACGTGTTGGGGCATCTCTGAAAAACACTCATAATTAGAGCTTTCTTCTTGCTTCAGGGCAAGGGAAAGTCTAAATTATCAATGCTTTCCAGGACTTAAAGATATCTTGCTATTAATTTTTCAATCAGGAAAAAGCAGGATCAATTTTTTTCACAGATGTCACAATAATCCATATAATGCAATAATCAAATTTGAGCGGTCATCTGTCATTAGAGTCACGATACACAGACTGTTTATTTGAGGTTAGCTCCAAACACTTCCTCTTCGTTTACGACACTTTCGACCTACTTTTGTAAGTATGTGATCAAATGTACTGCTGCACGAGTGCTTTTGAGTACAAGGGGCCTAAATCCACTGATCTATCTGACCCAGGTGTAAAATAAAAAGGTTTATACAATATTCAACTTCAATATCAAAACAGTGTGTGAAACCATTATTTTCGTAAGCTTTACTCAACTTTTAACGTGAAGTTATGCTATTTTTATCGATTCAAGTAAGCCTTCCTGTTCGCTCTGTCTGGACGCTACGCTTTTACTTACTTGTTTTTTTTCTTCCGCATATGTCGAGAGATTTACGTTATACGTTCTCGATACACATTAGTTACTGAAATTGACATATGTTATTTACTATTTTGAGGATTTGAGGTAGTTGCCTACTATACATTTAATCCTCAACTGGTGAGGTCTTGCTTGATTATAGGACGTCAGTGGTGATGTGGGGTAAGGATGACCCCATTTTTTGATTTTCAAATTTTGGTATATAGTAAAACTCAGAAATACTAAACTAGGAACAATTCTTTATTTATTAATAGATTAAGTGAACTAAAACACATATTAAAAAAAAAACGTGCACATTAAACCCTATTATAACCTATAAAATATTTAACATGTACCATCGACCAATTACACTGGTCGATGGACACACTAAACCAAAGGTTCAAAGGTATATAAGCGCGTAACCCTCTCGGGCGAGAACAGTAGGAAGTACGACAAATTTGAAATCCGATGGGGTCCTACCGACCCCACCTCACCAGTTAGTTACGGGTTAAAGTGATCCGTACTTAGACGTCCATCGTCTAAAACTTCACATTCTTAGAATCCGTTTGTATATCCGTTTATAAATCGGATCCGTTCGGCTAATTAATGAAAACATATATTTAAACAATATTGCATAAGTAAACCGATGTCGTCACGACAAAGAGGCGTAAGCGCCAAAAAATCCAAAACGAGATTTTAATAGAAACTGATTTCAGTTGACACGGCATGTTCAACTTAAGCAACAAATACTCCCATTCGTGTGAAATCGGGTTTAAAGAATTGTAAGCGCCACGTCGCGCCCGGACCACAGTTTATACCGTCACCGAATCAGTTATACAACTCTGAGCCGGCACCTTTGATGTTAGTGAAGCCAAATTATATTTTTTCATGGATTCTCATATTTCGAGCATGCGCATTATGAGTTGGAAACGTCAGAATTATACGGCCAGCTGGGCCGTGGACAGAGTCGAACTAGGATCTAATCATAGGCATATAACTAAATCTATGGATTATATACACAAAATTCGCGAAAACAGTCCACAAAAAGCACTACAAACAAAGCCGACTCTCGAACAAACAAGTTTTCGCTTTTCGGTTCCTTTTCAATCAACATACTTTTCCTGTCGCCGTGCAGAAAATCAATAATCGAGATCTCATATGAATACAAGAACAATACAAGCCTGTTGCGTGCCTCGTTTTACGATTAATTCTCGCCAGCACTATCTCTATCTCTTTCTCCTTATAGGCGGTATCTTATTGAAAAGAGAAATACATATATGCCGGACTGATGTTTTATTTATAAAGGCAGCGTTCACTCATTGAACGCAGGCTCAAGATAAAAACTCCCAGCACTCCTATTGGTTGAAGTGCTTGGCTTCAAAACACGTGGAGATAACTAGGATCTAATCATAGGCATATAACTAAATCTATGGATTTAATACACAAAATTCGCGAAAATAGTCCACAAAAAGCACTACAAACAAAGCCGACTCGGTTCCTTTTCAATCAACATACTTTTCCTGTCGCCGCGCAGAAAATCAATAATCGAGATCTCATATCAATACAAGAACAATACAAGCCTGTTGCGTGCCTCGTTTTACGGTTAATTCTCGCCAACACTATCTCTATCTCTTTCTCCTTACAGGCGGTATCTTATTGAAAAGAGACATACATATATGCGGAACTGATGTTTTATTTATAAAGGCAGCGTTCACTCATTGAACGCAGGCTCAAGATAAGAACTCCCAGCACTCCTATTGGTTGAAGTGCTTGGCTTCAAAACACGTGGAAAGTTGTTTAACTGATTCGGGTACGGTATAAACTGTGCCCGAACTGTCGTTAGTAACCGTCGCCAAACTTCCATAGTGGGTATCAGTTTCCCACAAGGAAAGCTTCTTTTTACAATATCAGGTTTTAATTCGCTGCATTATTTGTATAATTGATTTTAATTTAATGCAAGAAAGCCCACAATTTGTCGGTTGCGCCTTTTAAAACTGTTTTTTTAAAGGCTCAACGACCGTTATTCCATAAGCAAGTAACGCATTCTTTAGACCATGTCTTAGTTACCACGACAAAATACTATTTGTGTATAGACATTGTTGCCTGTATAAAAATACTAGTACTCTTAAAAAGACGTAAACGCCAATGGTTTTTAACGAAAAGGCGTAAGCGACAAAACTATGAATAAATTACAGGGCCTATTTTCCAAGGAGTTGGACCCTAGGCCCTAGCAATTTTTCGGGCCCCAATATGACTTCGGCTCCCATTTGAAATTTTTTGTTTAGATTTCGAATTAAAAATATTATTTATAATGCAATTTTTTACTCAGATTTGAAGTTTTTCCAGTATTTATAAATTTCCATTCATTTTAATAAAAGAATAATAGATTTTAGAAAAACCAGAAAAGAAACACGAAATAAGATAAAAAAAAAGTTTTAATGAATCAAAACATAAATTAGTAAAAATAAAATAATATTTAAATTAACAGAAATACACTGAGGCTAACGTTAACACCTTTCTTCGAAAAAAAAATACATACATAAGAGAAGAGCCAGATTTGGGACTAAACACTAACCACTCAGGGAGGACTTTTCGTCATTTAATTTTACTTTGTAAAATCCTGAACCTTGTAATTGTTTGATTACCGTCAAAGTGTTTCGCACACCCACTTATTTTGTCTATATTTTATTCTTGTATGTTTTTAATAAAATGTTCCTGGAAATCTAAGCTTATATTCTTCGTCCAGTCTGCTAGATCAAGGGGAAATGCCTCGTCGCCTTCTTGAGAAGTAAGGTCCTTATTGGTTGCATTGTCAATTTCTGAAGTACTGATGTCACCAGCGTCAGTGTCTTTGTTTTTCGATCAACCTTGTAAGATTATTACTGGTTGGATTCACTTCTTCATACACTGAACTAGACGTTCCTTTCAACATATCATGGGTTTCTTGCGCCGTCAGAAGATATATCAACATTGCATTTTTCTGCTTTTCTTTTTCATTTTCCCTTATTTTATTATTCTTCCGCTTCTCACTACCACTCTTATAGTTGTAACTCGTACTTATTAATCTGAAATTAAAAACAAAATAAAAATGTGTTCTATTAATTTATTTTAAACTTCAAGACAATAAAAACCAAATTACGAAAAAAATCTATTAGCTAATTACATAGAACTCTTCAATCAACGCCTTAAGTTTACCTTCTACTTCTAGGGTAAACAATTTCATACACGGGTACAAAATGATGATAAACAGTCCAAACGTCACTTTAAAACGAATAAGAATAATTTAGAATAGAAATAAAAATGTACTACCTATATTTTCACCCTCACATGAGAAAATGTATATTTATTTAAAAAAAATATTTTTATAACTATGTAGTTTTTTTATGTTGCATATTTCGGGCCACACTTGCCATGGGGCCCCAGGCCCGGGCCTAATGGGCCTAATGGTAAAATAGGCCCTGATGAATTAAAACTAAAACTGAGCTTTATCCACAATACCGAAACAGAATTTTGCACTCGACGCGCGTTTCGCTAACCATGTTAGCATCATCAGGAGATGATTAAGACTTAGTCAAAGTTTACAGAATTAATATAAGTTGGTGCACTAAGCGCCAATTCAATGAAATCCTCATATCAAAGGCGAGCCGAGGACGTAAAAAAATGTAGGGGGTATTGAGGCAATAAGAGCCGAGTTTGACGCGATTTACTACGGTCAAAGCGCTATTGGGCAACATACAGTAAAATTTCCCGCTTAGTAAGTAATAAATGGATGAATTTAAATAATTAAATATGTTTTCATTAAAATTTTGAAAAATATATTTTGTGAAGTCACAAAAAAAGATGAAAAGGTAAAGGCCTTATTCAGCATATTTTAAAGAAATTACGGTAAATACGATTGCATATTTAAATAAAATTTGTAAAATATATTATTTTTTACTTCAAGAATGAAATTTAATACCCCGTGCAAAATTCTTTATTTTAATTTATTTTGGGGATGAACTACATCATAGTTTTGCAAAACTTTACAAATTATTTTGGAAAAAGTCTTGCAAAACTAATTGTCTACACTTTAGCAATTTCTATATTTCGTTAATTTTACCACAATAACTAATTAGCACAAAATTTAAAGTAATAGACTTAGAGTCGTGCACGCACAGAAAAGCTATTTCTGGACGTGTAATGAACGATATTTTTCATAATACCTCTCTGAAATCAAAACATAAACATAAAATTATTATAATTTTACGTATTCAAAATCATGTCATAATACATTTTGAATTAAAATGTAAGCAAACTAGTCAAATTTGCAAGACAAGCAAGACACAGGTATCTAATATTTATCAAGTGTTGCTATGGAAATGTGTTTGTATGTTTTGTTGTAATTGAATAGGCCGCTAATTTTGATGTATTTGTGACAAGTAAGGTCAGAATAAATAATAGTATATTATGATATAAGTGAATAAGAGGGCCTTTAAAGCACGCGCGACATATTTCAAAACACGACGCGCAGCGGAGGGTTTTGTAAGTCGCAAGGGCTTTAAAGGCCTCTTATACACGTATATCATACGCTATTTTTTATTACGAATGCATCATAATCTCAAAAATGTTTTAAATATTACACTTAAGGGATATATTGACGAATATATTAATCTGTCACATTTGACATGATCAAATGTTTCTATAGCAACCTTTAAAAAAGTAGGCGCATCATAAACATCATTTTAAGCACGCTGCAGCGTGCGATAATCGTTGATTATGATGCATGCGTAATAAAAAATAATTTTACTTAAAATTAGACTATTGACGCTGAAATGTACTAGATTAATTTTGTAGACTGCATCGCTGTATAATTTTAACGCAATTTATTATACTTTATGCTTATTTTGTGACTAAATAACTGTAAATTTAGCACTTAAAATTAGGGAACGGGAAAAGTTTTCCGGTGCGGGCGCACAGGAAAAGTTTTCCCGTTCCCTAATTTTGCGGGCGCACCGGAAAGACTTACTTTCTTTGCTCTACAGAGTCGTCGAAAATGATAGTTTTCAGAGAGGTATTATGAAAAATATATTTAAAATAAACCTAAAACACCGTGTACGCATCCAGCAACAGGTATAGACAGGCACCGGTCTAACGGGCTGGCGGGGAATGACGGAGTGAAATTTGACGATAGCGCGGAGTGAATCAACTTATATTTTTAATTCTGTAAACTTTGGTAACACGGTTGATGGAACAGCATATGAATGTATACAGCTTCTAGAAGAATTTGCAAAACTGTTTTCATTAAAATGCAAACCACACATTCTAATACGGCTATGACATTACATTGGTGTATCATTCGCATATTTGTGGGATCCTATAAATTCTAAAGCACTTTTCCAGGCTCGACACCTGCAAGTTTTTCTTTTTATTACATACTCTATTGTACTCACTATAAATCGATATTAATATTGAACATTGATGGGAAGTAGGACAAATTTAACTTGTAAGATTTGACCCAAGCATACAAGTGAAGTTAAATAAAAGCTTATAATAAACTAATACATACCTACCCTTTTGGGCACCTAAAGAGCGATATATTGTCTGCCATTCGTCTTTCACAATCAACTACTGAACAAATATTTCGATTTTCGACCAGACAATTTACTCAGAAATCCACCAAAAACAAACCGCTATTTTTGAAATCTCACCCTATACGCCGGACCGTAAACAAATTTAAAATAAACTTAAATTACCTAGCTCTCCACTATAAACTGCCACCAGTTTACCGGGCAGGCGGGGAGGGGCGGAGTGGAATTTGACGATGGCGCGGAGTGAATCAACTTATATTTTTAATTCTGTAAACTTTGACTTAGTCTTAATCATCTCCTGATGATGCTGACATGGTTAGCGAAACGCGCGACGAGTGCAAAAATTCTGTTTTGGTATTGTGGATAAAGCTCAGTTTTAGTGCATGTTGCCGAAGGGTCCAAACCGCAACATAGTATGAATAAATTGATGAATTATGATGTTTTTAGCATTTTAAAATTTTAAAATCTGCTTTCCAAATATTACAGAATAATTCTGTAAATTAGTAAACCATTTGTGACACTAATTTCAGACGCTATTGGTTTTTCGGTCCTCCTGTAAAATTCACGTTATGGCCTATTTGTCGTGACGGCGTCGAAACGGATTCTACTCGTAATTATTAAGATGAACAAAACAGAACGAAGTCGATGTAATTTAAGATTCGTTCGTTTACTTTGCAATATTGTTTAAATATATGTTTTCATTAATTAACCGAACGGATCCGATTTATAAACGGATACAAACGGATTCTAAAAATGCGAAGCTTAAGGATCCGCATTAAGCTTCGCATTCTTAGAATCCGTTGATAAATCGGATCCGTTCGGCGAATTAATGAAAACATACATTTAAACAATATTGCAAAGTAAGCGAATGAATACGATATTAAATCGGCTTCGTTCTGCTTTTTAATAACTACGAGTAGAATCCGTTTACATATGCAATATTGTTTAAATATATGTTTTCATTAATTAGCCGAACGGATCCGATTTATAAACGGATACAAACGGATTCTAAGAATGTGAAACTTTACCGTTAGCTTTTTCCGTAGAACAACAACATGGAATTAAAGTTCTGATTATCGATGTCGACGTTTATGAGCGTGTGGTGATCCCCTGAGAATGGGTTTTCAATTGATTCATTGTTTACTGATTTATCGAAAGTTTGACGCGAGTGGCTCGATGACTGTATCGCTGTATTCCTATCTTGCAGGGCACAGAAAGATGGTCAAGGTTGAATTATTTTACTGAAATATAGTTCACGTTACTTCTGGTGTATCGCATAGGGTCATCTTTCACCACTTCTGTTCAGCCTATTCATTTAAGACATTGCACATTGCCACCTGATTCCACCATAGCAACAATTCTACTTTACGCAGATTATTTAAAAATCTTCAAAACCGTTAATTCAGACGGTCCAAGCAGGAATGTGCAGGATGACCATCTGAGGTTTCAAGAATATTGCGACTACAATAAACTGTCTTTAAATCTAAATGTAAGTATATGCAATTCTCTCGAAAAATCTTCACAACTAAGTAAGTGTAAATATTTGCTGGGTGATGGCCTAACATTGTAGATAGTAGAGATTATAAATATACTCTCGAGTAGAGAGTGCTTCAAGTCTGAGATCCTTTTGTGATAAAAGGGAGACCAATGAGGAACTTAATCCATGGTCAAATTAGGTGTCCAGAGATCTTTCTATGTTGAAATTGCTTGTTCCTATCAGGTACCTACCTAAGATTGGTGAGGCACATGTTCTGATGAACATCGTCGTACAAATAACATCTATGCATGTCGCCCTTGTGTTCGCAGGAATCATTAGTAACTGTAAATCACTGGTGCACGTAACATGAACATTATTAGGATGAAACTTAATATAATTAGTGCCAAATAGTAAAATTCATGCTCATTAGTGTAGTATGCAATTAGCTTGCTTAAATAATGCTCTCGTATCAAGGTTCGCTACAAAAGTTCATTTAGATGCCTCTGTGAACAAGTAAATTTCTCACGACCCTTATAATATCACTAAGGCTATATATTCGAAGCAGTCACTGATACTTCGGAGTTGAGAAGGAATCAAAGAGATCTTCAGCTTTATGTGGGGTTGACAATAGGCTCAATTAGACTCAAACTTTCTGATTAGGATAGGATTAGTATTATTTTTCTTCTACGTTACCTACATTTCATTTTTGTTGATCTATAAAACTGCGCTTAAGTGTAAACTATTATATACCTGTTGTATGGGTTTCTATTCTTGAAATACATAGATACAAACAAAAATAAAATAAGCCACGTCATTACGAAAAGACTGTAGGAAACGCGCGTGCGAATGTCAGAACCCTCTAACTAATATCTGGAACCATGCCGAATGACATTGCATGATTACTTACATCATAAGATGGTGTCGCTATAATATCTTATTCGGTTGGCTACAGAAGATATTACCTAAAATTACACTGAAATGACAGAAAAAATAGTGGTTTCCTTCAAACAGAGGACGGTCCTGAGACTGTAAACCTACTATCTTTCAACAGAGAAACAATAGCCTATTCCACAGAGGTGAAGCTTTAGGAATCATTCATACAAAAGGTTATACAGAAGGCTACGATAGCATTAGGCAAGTGTAGAAAAATATGTGGGAAAAATAAGATGTAAGCCTAAGATGGTTATACACGAGGGTGGTGAGACCATCGATAAATGTACATGTCAATGGGTGAGACCCGTGACAAAGGGACAGGCAAGTGGGGGCGAGGAGCTTATTGAGTGGCAAAGTCTGGCATGCCTCTGTGCCATCGGAGCCATGAACTCAACTTCTACGGCTGCTCATAGGTATTATTAGACCTACCAGGTGGGTAGCCCACAGCATAGATAAACCAACAATCTATGCTGTGGGCTACCAACCGAGAAGAAGAGGAAACTGCAACCCACGTTCTATGTCACTGAGAGGATATTCTGAGGAGTGGACGTTTCCCGTACCACATCAGAGGTGTTTTGCGCGGGCATTATATTGTTGACAAACACCATATCTTTAGGGTCTAGCGAATTGTTGTCAACTGTTCCGTAGCTGAGTGGTTGGATGCTGAGTCTGCGATACGGCGCCGGCGGCCCGGGTTTGATTCCAGTGGCAAGACATGTATGTTTATTTTTAATACTATGTGTAAAAAGTTTTCTTCATTTTGGGCATGCTTGGGTTAATTTGGTTAGTTTCTGTTGGTTGCGCTTCCGTAGCGAGCGAAGCGAGCGGAAGGCCATGCGTGAAGTGTAATATTAGACATTTTTGTCAACAATGTGATGAACGCGCTACTGTGTAACCATCTGATGTGGTACGGGAAACAATAAGTATTGTGAGGACGGGTTTCATACAAAAAATAGGCGAAACCAATGCGACTCAAGTGGCGTTTTCAAAAACTAGCCAATTGAATATCTTACTGCTGCTCCCCGATCGGATTTAAGTACAAATACTACCTGTAAATAATTGTTTGTGTGAATCGTTGTTGGAGAAGATGTAAGATTGGATTGTCGTACAGCATTTTTTTAATTGTTTTTTTCCTGATTTTGGGCATCCTTTGGGTTAGTTTTGGTTAGTTCTTGTTGGCTGCGTTTTTACATTATTTTTAATTATTCAATATAACGGAATATATGTTGGTTTAAAATCGCAATAGCTCGAAAGACATTACCATATATTGCGGAGTACTAACATACTTTCAAGTAGGTATTGTATAAACAGTAACTACTAAGCACTTTATGACAATCTACAAGGATATATCTTTTTTATTTGACGATTTAACAATAAAAAACATAATATTCTTTGAAGTCAATTATTCTAGTCATAGCAAAAAATCGTAACTAATTGTTCCTTACGTAACTCTGAACAACAATTAACATACAAGAAGCACACAAAAAGCGCCTCTTTTTATGAATCTGTGCTTTAATAATAATAACAAAGTATACATACATACGAGGGTTTCTATAAAACGTGTCTGGTTAGCTTCTAAATGAAACAAAGGGACTTACTACCTACTACTGCACTATTTTGACAGGACAAGCTAGTAGGTATACTAATACTATTGTAAGACATTATTTGATGCTACCATTTAATTATTGATAGATTTTTATTCTACATTATCCCTATTCAGATATTTTCTAGCCTTGTGTTGTAAAAACTACGATTTTCAATGTGCAGGATTCATTGTTTAGCATTGTAAGATACTAACCAAAGGGACATGGTCTGTCAAAAGAGACGCCATTGGCGGTTTCAGCGGTTATATGGGCAACTCTCAGTAGTATACAGGGTCGCTTTTATGTATGGAAACCGTCGATTATTGGCTAAAGTAAGATAGCTAGCGAAGAATCTTAAATACAAAACTTTTTGGGTTTTTTGAAATCTATTATACTGCACATAAACTAAGTCTACAGGATCAGTCAAAAAGCCATGGCAGAACAAAGTTACTTTATTTTAAATGGAACTCCCGGTATATTATTACATATTTGGATCTTGCGGGGAATTCTAGACATATTTCATGAATAATGTCCTATACCTTTCTCCAACAGTTTTTGAAATATTGACAATTGAAAATCGACCATTTACCAAGTTTGACAGCCTGTGAAATCTAAACGGCTAAAGATAAGGCGAAATGGTTTGCACCTCCCTATCTTGGGTTTTCATAAGCTATCGTTTGACACTAATTCTTTATTTAACCAGAGGTTAAGAAATTCCGGTTAAATTTAATCTCTGGTTAAATTTAAAGTTAGTGCCAAACGATAGCTTATGAAAAACCAAGATAGGAAAGTGCAAACCATTTCGCTCTATCTTTAGCCGTTTAGATTTTACAGGCTATCAAACTTGGTAAATGGTCGATTTTCAACTGTCAATATTTCAAAAACAGTTAGAGTAGTATAGGACATTATTCATGAAATATGTCTAGAATTCTCCGCAAAATCCAAATATGTAATAATATACCGGGAGTTCCATTTAAAATAAAGTAACTTTGTTCTTCCATGGCGTTTTGACTGATCCTGTATACTTAGTTTATATGCAGTATAATAGATTTCTAAAAACTCTAAAAGTTTTGTATTTAACATTCTTCGCTAGGTATCTTACTTTAGCAAATAATCGACCGTTTCCATACATAAAAGCGACCCTTTATATTCTGACTTTTCTCTCATTCATTTATATTTTCCATTAAACAATGACCTTTCGTTGGTAGAATGGGAACTTAAGTCTCCTCTTCTCGGGATATTTCGTTGTCATCCACTCCTTATGTAGTGCAGTAGATGTAGGTTTTTTAGGTGGAACTAATTTCTACAAGAATTTGTTAATTTTTGTTGGTATGTTTTTGACATACTAAAAGTCAAGAAATATCTGAGTAAAATGCGTTTTGCTATTAAATTACAGAAAATGTCATTCTGAAAAAGAATATGATATTCGTCTAAAAAATAAAAATAAATAATACACTAAAAGTCGAGGAAAATCTGAGTGTGTAAAATATTTCAAATTCCAAATTAGAGAACTAGAAAAAAATATGGAGATTTTTATAGCTTGTTGAGTGCTGGTCCATTATCCAGTGTGTATACTACTAGAAACATTTAAACTTAAACTACTAATTAATTATCACACTGTCCTAAGTTTGAACTTAAACATAAATTATAAACAATGCGAGCGAACAGCGCAGGAGAGTTACAATAGTCAGCAGATATTATGATATAAATAGTCAAGCGAACCATCAATCCGATAGGCTTTTCTCCCAGATAAATCCATTTTGTATCTCACCTATACCGCTCTCACCTAACTGCAGTCCACACGGACGTAGTAGGGGCTCTAACCATATCCTAATTTTCAGATCTACGGGAAGTGCAGTTTACAGGAACGTACTCCTTGGGGGATACCCGCCTAAAAAGTAGTAAAGTTAAATCTATGACATATCTGTTAAAATTCTAAGTCAAGTGATTTTTAAAGCTAAATTAAATAGTTTTATTGCCTTAAAGTGCTGAGTGAAATTAAGATAAACTAAGAACCTTAAATAACTATCTCATGAAATAACCAAACCTAACCATAAATTAAAACATAACACCCCTCTTAAAGAACTTTATTATAATTCAGGGATTAAGACCTATAAACAATTCAAACCATACCTCAACCGGAAAGACGTTGTTATTGTTTTACCGAAGTACATTCTCTATTACCTCGTCTCATCTGACGTAGGTCGATCAAGAATTTGAGCTATATAACCTGCCCGTGATTCAAGGCGTGGTGTCACGGGTAATTAGTCGTGACAATATTTCATAAGTAATAGAGCATCGAGCGAAAGTGATTAAGAAGAAACTGTAGAAAGATATTATAAGATTGACGTAATACATATGCATTAATTTGTATTATAAAGAGTATTTTGATTAATAAAAATATAATTTTCAACACTGCAGTTATTGGCCACTATTTTGTTATTTATTTTTATTTTTAAACACAATATCGTAATCATATACAGCACGATATTTTCTGTAATTTGATACAGTACTTACATGATTATTATTATTTTTTAATTTTTTTTCTATATGGCGCGGCGGCCAAAAAAAGCATTTTGTACTTTAGATTTTTGTATAATAATTTTAGTATGTCAAAGATGTAACAAAAACGAACGATTCCTTATATTTAGGGGTTTAGGTACCTACCTACTTTGTGACAGTTAAATGGCTAAAAACTAGAAGTCACCACACGAAAAATCCAGTGTTGATCAAATAACGATCAAAAATATCGTGTGATAAGTTGGGTCGATCATTATAACAAATAAAAAAATTGTTAAATTTATTGTATTGTAATAGGTATATACGAAGATAGTTACGTAATAACTATATGAATAAAATGGTAACTGGACTGGCCTTGTTTAAATAAAATGTTTGATATATTTGCGGTAGACAAACGCGTCAATGTGAAGAACTGTAGTTGCATAAAAACAGCAGCTGGCAAAGCGGAGATCGGCATATAAAATTCAAATGTTATGTTTGAATTTCAAAATGATAATAAATAAATTACTTTAATATTGGTAGTTGCTATTGCCAATAATAATTATTAGCGTTATTTATATTGATGAGCAGCTTTTGCCCGCAGCTAGGCTCCTCTGTTCGCGAATATTAATGCATCTAAGGTAATTGCACCAGTAAGCATATGTCATCGGAAAATTATATAATTCAGTCATTGTATATGAAATACTTTAGGTATTATATAGAACGCATCGATTCTTTAGGCAATGTATGAAACATGATTTGTATTTTACACTTCACCTAGAAATTTCATAGAACATCTAGGAATTCTATAAATTTTCGAATGGCTTCCAGGCATTGTACAATATTAGCATTTTCTAAAGATTTTTCTTGGATTTGGGCATCCTTTGGGTTAGTTTGGGTGAGTCTCTGTTGGTTTTGGTCCTGGAGGGGGCGAATCGAGCGACGCTTGTGATATTTCTTGGAAATCGAAAATTCAAAATATCGATTGGTGGATTATAATATATTGTCACGACTAACAACCGTCCGAACGTTTTTGTGCTACCCTATAGAACTAGCCACCGCCGCCCGTGCCGCTCGCTTCTATGTCTGTATGAATCATCGCCCGGCCGGCCGCGAAGTTTCAGGATCGCTGGAATTATCTCGATGGCCTCGTCGAGATCATATAGAGTGGCCTCGGAATACTTCCCGAATATTCGTGATAGATTGGAGATTATATATAAGCAGACCTAAGGCGAATGTGATTTCAGTTCAGTTAATCATTGAGTGTTGAATAGATAGTAGTTGTAAAGTTATAAGAGTAGTTTAGAGTGTTAAATTGTATACAATGGTAGTGAATAAAGAGAGTATTAGATTAGTTGAAAATAGCAGAGTTGTAATTTTGTTCAGAACCCAGGGGAAAAGCGTAACATTTGGTGTCAGAAGTTGGGTTGTGAAGGACTTGTGAAGTATTTTTCGAGGAAAGAAGAGGGTAGAAGTAAGTCAACGAGACCGTTTTGATTGGTGGATTCTGTAAAAATTTTATATCGTTCTATGGTCAATACGAGGCAACAAACGGCAGAAATGGAGCAAATAAATAAAATGTTGGCCGATTTCATGGAAAATCTAAATGCTGAGAGGCAAGCAGAACAGGAAGGCTTCAAAAGATGTTTCAAGATCAAGAAGATAAAAAGCAAGCGGATCGGAAAGAGGAACAGGACCGGCTTCAGAAAATTTTTCAAGATCAAGAAGATAAAAGGCAAGCGGAACGGGAAGAGGATGATCGTAGAAGGCAAGCAGAACAGGACCAGCTTCAGAAATGGATGCTTGATGTGATGGTAGGCGAGCAAGGAAAATTACAGAAAATATTGGACGGGCAAAATGAGAAATTTGAAAAAGAAGTAAACAATATACAAAAGGAAGTAGGAGACGTCCAGAAAGAAATGAAAAATCTACAAGCAGAAGTTACCAGACTAAAACGTCAAGTACCCACCGAGAGGGCATTCGCCTCAGGACAAAACATCAAACCTCCAACGTATGACGGTCAAACATCGTGGATAATGTACAGAAGGCAATTTGAAGCCGCTGCTGTTGCTAATGGTTGGAATAACGAAGAAATGGCTACATCACTAGTGGTTGCGCTTCGTGGATCTGCCCTGGAACTATTACAGACTATTCCCATCAGCCAACAGGGGAAATATGACATAACATACTTGCAGCTGCCCTAGAGAGACGATTTGGAGACCAACATAGAAGACAACTGTATCAGGCACAAGTTAAGTCCCGACATCAGAAGCCTGGTGAAAACCTGCAAGAGTATGAGGCAGACATTAGACGTCTCATTCAATTGGCCTACCCGGGAGCGACAGAGGAGTTTCAAGAGGAACTTGCTGCCCAATATTTCGTGGATGGTATTAGAGATCCAGAAACTCAGAAAATGCTACGCCTAGCCAAATTTGATAACAGCAGCGAAGCTTTGGGTCGAGCCCTAGAAATCGAGGCAGCCTGTAACATCTCCAAGCCAAAAATCAGGGCCGTATCCATCCAGGAAGAAAAGCCGACAAACAGCTGTGAATTAACTGAGATGGGCGAAATTTGGAAGAAATTAACGGAAGTTCTACAGGCCATAGGGAGATTCCGGGAGCCAATAGAAGATAGGCCACGTAACCGAAATACATCAAATCAGTGCTATAGATGTGGCAGGACTGGGCATTTCAAAAGAGACTGGCGAGTACAACTACGATCTAGATCTCCATCCAGAGACCCTAGGGCCTCCAAGTCAAATCAGGAAAACTTCAATTAGTCAACATTGCGGGGCGGGTGTTGGCTAAGGAAGATAAAGCCCCCAGGATCGTCTCCATAAAAGCCTAGGAAATGCCGCCGACAGTCTAACTATTAAAGGAAAAATCAACGGAAGAGCCATAACAATTACTGTTGACACTGGTGCGGCGGTATCTTTGATAAGGTCCAACAGGGTAAATAGAGTAGAAGTTCTACCCATATCAAAGAATGTAGTTTTACGTACGGTTACCGGTGAGACAGCTGAAGTACTTGGGAAAATGGATATCGAACTTCAACTTGGAAGAATTAAATTACACCACACAGTGTTAGTAGCCGACATAGAAGACGAATTTATTTTGGGAATGGATCTCATTGGCCAACATGGATTCTCTTTTGACAGCAAGCTTAATCTTCTGAAGTTTGGCACCGAAGAGTTCATCCTTACCAGAAACGAGCTTTTAGCAATAGTACGGTGTGTTGAACATTTCCATCAATATTTATATGGGCAAGAATTTCTGATAAGGACTGATCATGCAGCACTTAAATGGCTTTTGGATATGAAACAGCCTGAAGAACAGGTAGCTAGGTGGCTTGAAAAGTTACAACAATATAACTTTAAGGTTAAGCACAGGGCAGGGAGATTGCATAATAATGCAGATGCTTTATCCAGAAGACCATGCGCGGATAATTGTAAGCATTGCCAAAGAATAGATCAACGAGAAGGAATTACTCCGATTAGGCAAACGAAATTTGAGGACGATCAGCAGTGGACCACAGAGCAACTTAAAAAGGATCAGCTTGAAGATAGTGAAATAGCACTATTGCTAAGAGCTAAAGAAGAACGTCAACCAAGACCAAGCTGGAGCGAGATATCAACTAAAGGACTTGCTTTTAAAAGTCTGTGGGCTAAGTGGACTCCCTGGTGGTGGAAAATGGACTTAAACGAGCCTGGGAAAGCGCCGATTGAAAAGTAGTGAAGACACAGTTAGTGGTACCGAGGACGAAGATATCGGAAGTTCTGGAAGAAGTTCATAATGGAAAGTCTGGTGCTCATCTCGGAGTGAACAAAACGATTGACAAGATTCGCGACATATTTTACTGGGTCAACTACTGCCAGGATGTGAAATCGTGGTGTCGGCAGTGCTCAACCTCTGCCGCAAGCCAAGGACCCAAAACAAGATCTAGGGGCAAAATGAAACAGTATAATGTGAGCCTACCGTTTGAACGTATCGCCATTGACGTAGCTGGCCCTTTTCCAGAAACAAATAATGGTAACAAGTACAGGGTGGCCCGTTTAAGAGGGGCCTATACCTTATCTCGAAAACTACGGGGTTGGAAAAAAAAATTAAATACAAAAGTTGTTCCTAGTAAAATGATCTTTTTTCTTTTTGTATTGTTGTAATCGTCACTTTTTTATATACAGGATGGTCAAAGAAAGTTACACTTTTTTAAATGAAACATCCTATATTTTATTACATTTTTGGATTCTACTTAAAATTCTAAGCATATTTGATGTATGATGTTATACCTCTAGAGTTAGTAGTTTCACAGATATTAGCAGTTGAAAATCGGTACTTTGACTACTTTTCACCTTGATAGCAAGAAGACCATTAGAGATGGAGTAAAATTAATTTCACATTCCTATCTTAACTTTTCAAGAGCTATTTGACGGTACTAATAATAATACTAATAATCAGATAGCTCTTGGATAGTTAAGATAGGAATGTGGAATTCATTTTACTTCATCTTTAATGGTCTTCCTGCTACCAAGGTGAAAAGTAGCCAAAGTACCGATTTTCAACTGTTTATAGCTGTGAAACTACTAACTCTAGAGGTATAACATCATACAACAAATATGCTTAGAATTTTAAGTACAATCCAAAAATGTAATAAAATATAGGGTGTTTCATTTAAAAAAGTGTAACTTTCTTTGACCATCCTGTATATAAAAAAGTGGCGAATAAACCAATACAAAAAAAATAAAGATCATTTTAATAGGAATAACTTTTGTATTTTTCCAACCCCCATAGTTTTCGAGATAAGGTATAGGCCCCTCTTAAACGGGCCACCCTGTACAATTTAGTGGCAATTGACTACTTCAGTAAACGGCCTGAAGTATTTGCGATCCCCAATCAAGAAGCTGTTACCATAGCAGAGGTCCTTGTCAGTGGCGGATTTGCAGTCTCGGCCGCCCTAGGCCCCAAGCTATCAGCCGCCCCTTTCTCAGCATCTACCATATAGACTACATAATGAAATTACTTTATTGCCAACTTAAAATCTGGCCGCCCTAGGCCCGGGCCTACCGGGCCTTACGGTAAATCCGCCACTGGTCCTTGTGAATAACTTATTCAGCAGATTTGGTGTTCCGTTAGAGTTGCACTCAGATCAAGGACGCAACTTCGAATCCAAGGTTTTCCAGAAAGTCTGTGATTTACTCAACATCCATAAAACACGGACTACCGCCTTACATCCACAATCAGACGGCATGGTAGAGAGGTTTAACAAGACCATTGAAGAACATTTGTCAAAGGTCGTAGATGAACATCAGAAGGATTGGGACCAACACATACCACTATTTTTAATGGCCTATAGATCAGCAGTCCATGACACGACAGGACTAACACCAGTCATGGATTTGTTTGGAAGAGAACTCCGTTTACCCTGTGACCTATTATTCGGAACGCCAGACAACCAGGATATGGAAATTCAAGACTACGCAGACTCCCTAAAGGCTTGCGTTCCTAGGAAGCGCGACGGTGACGGGATGGAATGCGCGGACGTTGCCCTTATGACTAACCAAATAAGTGCGTTCCTAAGAAGCGGAGCGTAACGGCGTCGGAACGGAACGTAAAATCCCGCCAGCGGAATCACGCCAGCAGTCGGTCGGCAGGCAACTTCGACGGGAAGAGACGACGGAAAGTTATTTGTTTTGTGTGCTTCACACAAGAGAAAACTAAATTGCTCATTGACTTGGTGCGATAATACCCAATACTGTATAACTTACAGCACAAAAATTCTGAATCTAAAAGCTAGAGATCGAAAACTCCCTCCGGTTGTCATATACAAGAAAGTATGGAAAATATATATTTTATATCAATGTAGGCATGATGTACAACTGTCAGGTGAAATATACAAGTTCATAAATAATTTCTTGTAATTTTTTTATGGCACGAGTTATATTTTGATAGAGAATATCATGAGTTAGCCATCAAAATCAAACCTAGAGTAATTCACCAAAAACCTATAAATATTAATTAATAACTAATAAATTGGCATAAGTGGAAAGAAAATGTTGTTTCTAGAATATTTATAAAATTCGAAGAGTAAGAATCAGTGTACTTACTTTAACGTTACACACAAATGTTCCTCTGGGGAAATTGGTTTTGCCACCCGGTTATATGGCTGTTTCAAAATGTCTTGCCTTATATTCGATAAGATATTCGAAAATAGTTTTTCAGACACTTGAAAATACTCGAAAATTTTTTTCTGATCCTCGTATAAATAAATATTTCTCAACTAACAGAGTATAATGACCCTCATGTGGCCGCTTTTTAAACATATCATGTTC
>MU188021.1:13778-67639 GCA_016904865.1 Pissodes strobi | reverse complement strand
ACAAGTAAGCAAGAATTGACTCCTAAAACAAGAGCGTTTGTAGATTAGTAATGTAGATGCGGTTTCTGAAATATCTGAAAAATCACAATCGAGAAGGATAAAACATTTCTTATTTGCTGACAGATTTCTGTAAATAAACTAAAGTCATAATCTCCAGATAAAGGGTAAATAGAAAAATCAAATGATTGCGAGACTTAAGACACAATTATTGAAATCGTGCAAAAATTAAATGATACAAAGGACCTGCATCAAATATACCGTATTTATATCGTTCTACTCAAAAGCCCAGTCAAGTTAAATCCATCGACATCTGTTGTAAATTATGCTGACGATACGGATCTTTTAATTAAAAACGAAAAATATTATTGACTTATTAAATTACTCAGAAGAACAATTTCTAATCCTAAAAAAATGGTTCCACGACAATGGCCTCATACTTAACACAGAGAAAACACAGTGCATTATTTTTAGAACATTTAAGAATAAAAAGGAAATTCCAAATTTAATGCGAATAGAGGACTCTAAAATAGAAATAATTAATAATTGTAAGTTTATGGGACTGCACATTGATGACCATTTTAAATGGAACACACACATTGAAGTCCTATGTAAAAACCTGGCAACTTCTTATTGATAGAGTTGAGAATAGTATGTAAATATTTAAACTTTAATATCTCTCGTATGATATATCATAGTAATTTTTTGTCGTTGCTACGCTTTGGCATAATATTTTGGGGTCACACCTCAGGTTTGGATAAAGTTTTTACACAGCTTAGTATCTTCTTTAGATTTGTATATATAGCTGTGGTTTTTATTTATCAAAAAAGGGCTCTAAGAATTTTGTTAAATATGGGTTATACCGAGACTTGTCGAGAATTCCGCTATATTAACCTAATAAAAAAAATTCCACATATTTGAAGTTGAGGATAATGTAAATCTTTTTAGTTTAATGCTTTTTGCTGTATCTCTAAAAATAAACTGGTGGGGGTATTCAAAGTGTTTTTTAAATAACACCCTGTCTCTGCGAAACGGCTAAGCCGATTTTAACAAACTTGGATAGTTCAAAGGAGCTATTCTTGGGCTACAATTGTATTATTTAAGGTTTCGTTAGTTTCACATGTCGCCGCTAGAGGGCTATTTTCGACATTCCGACAGAAATGGTTAATTTTTTTCCCATGAAAAAGTAGCTAAATAATGGTTAAACAAGCTTGCAAAAACCGCATCTCGATATCTTGTTCCTAACCGAAAATATAGGCCAAAAAATTTATTACCTTCGAAAATCCCTTAATTTTTTTTTACTATATTTATCTCGAATTTTCTCTTTTATAAAAGTTGTGGCCCTGAAAAGGACCGATTTAAAAAAGGAAGGTTCTTAGTGCCCCCGCAAATGCTCGAAATGCTGACCATCACGCTCTATGCATTGCTGAAGCCTCTCATGGGTAGACAAAACTGCAGTTTCAATTTCGGCTCTCGGTATGATTCGTATTGCAGTACGAATCCGGTTTTTCAAATCTTCGGTTGAGTATGAAACACGATGTCCTTTAACCGCCCCATAAATAAAAATCCAGACATGGCCTTCGCGATCACCAGACTTCCTCTTCCAGTCCACCGCTGTTGAAATACTGCATAGATATGCTCTCGCACATTAATAGCAAAATGTGCCGGGCAACCATACAACTGCAAAAACAAGTTTTGCCTCGTTTCCAGAGGCACATCTTCCAACAACAACGGTAATTGATTGGTTAAAAATTCAAGAAAGACATTGCCATTTAGGGATTGCTCGAAAAAATATGGCCCAATCATTTTGCCTTCCAGTACGCCACACCACACATTTAAACTCCAACGTCCTTGGTGCTGAACTTCACGCATCCAATGCGGATTTTCTGCAGACCAATAGTGCATATTGTGCAGATTGACTCTCCCATCATTATTAAAAGTGGCTTCATCGGTCCAAAGAATTTGAAACAAAACTTTTCTATTTTCTCGTATCATAGCTAACATCCAATGGCAATAGTCCAACCTGCGATCAAAATCTTCCTCATTCAAAGCCTGATGTAGAACTACATGATATGGATGCATTCTAAAAGTAATTAAAAAAAAGTTTCAACAAATACCTATATTGTGATAGCCATTAGAACTGGTCCTTCAAGATATTTTGAACCGTTATTCGTGCTATGTTCAGCGATAACGCTCTTGTGCTAACTTGAGAATTTCCTTCAATATACCCCAGTACGTAGTTGATATTTTCTTGTGTTCTTCCAATTGTTTGCCGTTGAAACGCAGGCCGAAAACCACCATTGGCTCGTAAGCTGCCCACTAATCAGGGAAAAACTCTCACATCGCAAGGACGTCGATTTGGATAACGGGCCGCGTAAACTCTTTTAGCTACTGCGGCATTTTGAAGACATTCAAAATAAACCGCAAGTATATCAACAGCTTCATCATTCGTGAAACGCATTTTGTAAACACAAAAATTACTCAAAATAAAGCGAAACTATTGACAACTATTGACAATTTGAGGAAGAATTATTTATATTTTCATTTGTTTTCTTTCCATGGCCTGCTTCTATTAATTGTCTACCCATGAAATGCTTCAGCAATGCATAGAGCGTGATGGTCAGCATTTCGAGCATCTGCGGGGGCACTAAGAACCTTCCTTTTTTAAA
Organism: Pissodes strobi; assembly: GCA_016904865.1. NCBI lineage: Eukaryota > Metazoa > Arthropoda > Insecta > Coleoptera > Curculionidae > Pissodes > Pissodes strobi. Next base: position 64,973 of record MU188021.1, on the reverse strand, counting down.
TCGGTTCTTTTCAGGGCCACAACTTTTATAAAAGAGAAAATTCGAGATAAATATAGTAAAAAAAATATATTAAGGGATTTTCGTAAGTAATAATTTTTTTGCCTATTTTTGGGTTAGGGAACAAGATATCGAGATGCGGTTTTCGCGAGCTTCTTTAGACATTATTTAGCTACTTTTTCATGGGAAAAAATCATATAAATGCATTTAATTTTTTTGAGAAAATGAACCATTTCTGTCGGAATGTCGAAAATAGCCCTCTAGCGGCGCGGCGACATGTGAAACTAACGAAACTTTAAATAATACAACATTTGTAGCCCAAGAATAGCTCCTTTGAACTAACCCAAGTTTGTTAAAATCGGCTTAGCCGTTTCGCAGATACAGGGTGTTAATTAAAAAAAACTTTGAATACCCTCCACCACTTTATTTTTAGAGATACAGCAAAAAGCATTAAACAAAAAAGTTTTAGATTATCCTCAACTTCAAATATGTGGAATTTTTTTTTATTAGGTTAATATAGCGGAATTCACAGAAACATCACATTTTAGATTCAAGATTGCAGTTACGACCCATAGTGTTCATTTTAGAACCTTGAAAATATTTTCCAGGTTTTTCTCTTGACCGTTTTGGTAATTAAATTTTTTGCCGCAAGTCTCTACGATAGATAGTTTTCCAGATAGAGTACCTCGCATTCTTAGTTGGCCACCCTGTGCAACTGGAAACACCTAGAACATCGCTTTACAAGGACTCCTTTCCCTGGCGCATTGTGTAACTCACGCCTAGGACATGCTTCCCCCAAATTACAACCTACAGCTATTCAAGAACCGTTTCAATCAACATCTTCGCACACACACCGCTCGTCGAGTGCCGTAGGATCTATCTTTAGTGTGCAATAGATATTTGGGATGCAATTTGTGTCAAACGCTGAACTTTTTTTACACTCACATCATTGCCATAAAAAAGATCAGCGTTTGACACAAATTGCAACCCAAATATCTATTGCCAAACATACGATTACATTACCTTGAGATTAATTTAATAACTAGAAGCCTTCGTAAGATCCGCGTTTGGGAATGCGAGTTGATACTGTCCGTCACGAGTCTGCACCTGCAGCAACGCTGCTTTTAGCGATATCTATGATAATTATTGTAAGCGTTATTCTCCAGAGGTTTTACGGAGTTGGCGCTAAAGTCGATAGGTGGCAAATTCGCAAAGTCTCCCATAAGGTCGGTGTATCTTGTTTGTATATTAAATAAAGACCGTACATTGTAAATATCTAAATATATTTAACAAACAGCGTTATAAAAATATACGTCAGTCTCAATCTCAAGTTCATATAAAAACTTTTATGTATAAAAATCAAGGTTATTTATCAATACTAATAAGTATACTTTTATTTGTCACAACTTGATTTAAAATAAACTGCTCCCAATAAGTTAAGGAAATGTGAAAATTTGGTCAAAATTCAAATGCTCATAACTTTGTTTAAAAATGACATATCTTAGCAAGCTCTGCAGCGTTTGATATGAAATTTTCTAGCCTTTAAGATACGGCTGGCGCCAATTATGATAATTCCTTGGCATTTATTATACAGGGCTTTTAAAATTATGTTACAAATTTAAAAAAATTTCAAACCGTATACCTGTTCGTAGGAACATCTGGGCATTCTTTCTAAATATGCTTAAGTAAGCTTATAACCTTCTATTGAGACTTTTCTAACATCTGGAGTTCATCTTGCTTTTTAACTGAAAAACCGATTTTTTTATAAAAATGTGCAAAGCCTCAATAATAGCCTAATATTCTTTGGAAAAACTAAAGGATGCACGTTTTTCTTCTAAAATAGGTATCTAAAAACATCGCCTTGGAACCTACGTCATCCAAATTTAAATCTTCATAGTACAGGGTGATTAAAAAATTTCAAAAAAATTTGATTTAAATTATTAAATTGATTTTTACTTAAATTAACTTACAAAAACCTTACTTTCATATTACGCGAAACACTACAGTCTAGAAACTAATAAGTGGTATAACCTCCATGCACATCAATAATGGCCTGACATCTCCTATGCATACTATCAATAAGCGTATTAAAATATTCTTGCGGTATATCTGACCATATTCTAGGAAGGACCTGCTGCAACTGAAGAATGGTATTTGGGTGAGGAACATATTCATCTAACCTCCTTTGCAGCATATCCCATGCATGCTCTAGACAATTGAGATCAGGAGATCTAGGCGGAAGCTGAAGGTGAGTAATTCGTAATCTTTCGATATCATTTAAAACAGCCGCGGTCCTGTGAGGGCGAGCATTATCATCTAAGAATACGAACTGCTCTCCAATTGCTGCACGAAACATGGGCAAAATATTGTTGATTATCTGATGGTACTGAAATCCCATATTCCCCTGACAGATATGTAGATCGGTTCGTCCATTGAATCATATACCACCCCATACCATGGTTGTTCCTCCTTTATAGGGGTAAACAACTTGGACTTGACGTTGATTCCTGGGCACTCTTGGCAACGTCCAGACCCGGACACGGCGACTATCAGAAAATCGACTATAACGGGATTCGTCCGTGAAAAGGACATTTCGCCATTCTTCCCCCCAGTTGAGCCGTTCTGTAGCCCAAGCTAATCTTGGAGCCATATCATTGCGAGTGAGAGGAACACGTCTAAGGAGACGTCTTGATTTTAAATTAACCGAAGCTAAACGTGTTCTTACAGTTTCCTTACAAATCTGAATTCCATGAGTTTCAATTACTCTGTGCACAATTTGTCGACATGTTGATAAAGGCTCTCTACATACACTAAGCGTTATAAACCTATCTTGAGCCCCTGTTGTTTTTCTTGGACGTCCAGTTCGTGGACGTTCAGACACATCACCAGTATTTTCAAATCTCGATTTTAATCTACTGATTACACTATCGGAAACTTGAAACATTCTAGCAACTTCAGACTGATTTGAGCCAGCTTGTAGCATACCAATAGCTCTATTAGCTTTTGCAGTTGTTAGTTTACGTCTCAGCATTCTGAGAAATGAAAACATAACTTTGGATTAAAGTCACAAATTAAATAATAAATCACCTAATTGAAACAGCCACTTAATACACATTACTGATTAGACATTTTGAAAAGACAAGTTGTCAAAGCGTTTCCATGGTAACATGAAATCAAGTGTCATTAAAAGGTTGTTAAAATCAAGACGTCTCCTTAGACGCAATAAAGATATAAAAATAAAGGCAGGTTTTCTTAGGCAACGTGTTTTGAATCACCCTGTACTATGAAGATTTAAATTTCGATGGCGTAGGTTCCAGGGCGATGTTTTTAGATACCTATTTTAGAAGAAAAACGTGTATCCTTTAGTTTTTCAAACGAGTATTAGGCTATAATTGAAAATTTGCACATTTTTATAAAAAAAACGGGTTTTCAATTAAAAAGCAAGATGAACTCCAGATGTTAAAATAGCCTGAATAGAAGGTTATAAGCTTACTTAAGCATATTTAGAAAGAATGCCCAGATGTTCCTACGAACAGGTATACGGTTTGAAACTTTTTTAAATTTGCAACATAATTTTAAAAGCCCTGTATAATAAATGCCAAGGAATGATCATAGTTGGCGCTATTCTTATCTTAAAGGCTAGAAAATTTCATATCAAACGCTGCAGAGCTTGCTAAGATATGTAATTTTTAAACAAAGTTATGAGCATCTGAATTTTGACCAAATTTTCACATTTCCTTAACTTATCGGGAGCAGTTTATCTCATTGTAGTTCTTAATAATAAAAACATTACCCTATTTTTAAAGAAAACATGCTTAATCTTTAAATACCTATAACTATAAAAATATCATTGTAAAATTGTATTTTTTTACTACTAACATGATAAATCACCATTATTTACTCCATTCCTTAAATGAGAAGTAACATTTCTCACCCTAGGTAAATAATAATATTAAAAAAAACCTAGGTCAATAATGAAACGGAAACGGAAAATATCAAAATGTCAAACTTGTTAGTTTGACAACTAGTTGTCATTTCGGATTATTTGAAAAATGAGTAGGAAATGATTAATTTCAAAATCTAATCAATTCAAATAATGATAAGGATTGTATCAGTGCTATTAGTAAAAAAATTATATACAGTATGACTCACTTTTCATGACTCCCCATAATATTCTTATTAATAATGCGATTTTGTCAAAATTTAGATGGAGAGAAGGTACTTTGTATGTATGGAGCTGTCAAGAGATTATTAGCATTTTTTGGCGAGTAACCACGGTTAACTACAAGTAATACTGAAGTAAGTGCCCAGCGGGCACCCCACCACAAATTGTACTATCTGCTTCTGTCTTCGCCAAAATACCATAGTTATATCTTGCATTGCTAGAAAAGAATATAGATATTTTGCATATTTATTTGAAAATGATCAGTTTGATCAGTGCAGAACGTTTACTCATATTTTTAATGACAGAATGGTGGCCTCTGGAGATAAGCAAACTAATGGTATTTTTTCGATGAATATGTTCAGGATACTTTATGCTGCCCAAATCCCATTTGGGGCACATTTGTGTAGGAATTCCGATGCGTATGAGGCTTCTATAGAAGAATTTCATGAACGTATAATTTACAAACTTGTTCAGAATGGAAAAACAAACATTTCACTTGTTTAACGTTTCAAAATTAATCCGCCATGACTCCATCAAACCTCAAGTACCACACCTCGTCACGTATGTAAGTTGTAGTAAGCCGTAGTTGAAAAATTATGATGTAATAGTGACGTCACGAAACTTCCCCTCACTTACCACAATTAAATTAATCCTCGTGAAAACAAAGTAGTATCCTGTAGTATGCCGTGGTTAATTGTAGTTAGTTCGCGAAAAAACGCTTCTTGTTACGATATCTGTCAGTTAGACAACTGAACTTCCAGGCTACTTGATATTTCGAACTATTTGAAAAATAAGTAGAAAATAACTAATATAAAAATCAAATCGAATCAAATATGGTAATATATCAGTGTTAGTAGTAAAAAAAATTCTATATATAAAAATCGATCGCGGAGACTTGAGTTGGCCAACAATACATAATATTCATGATTCACTCTATATAACCCTTAATTCTGGACAAACTTTTAAAAATAGGAAAGTAACAATGCAGTTTAGGTGAGCTTAAACTCGCATATACTGTTTACAATGGCCCTCTCTATTGGTTGTGGTCATTTTGGAGCAACGTCTCTCAAGGCGTAACACGATGACTTCTGGCAAATTTCACATATTAGTGTATTTGATCAGGCTCGAAAGAGCATCGGTCGCATATCGTTGTTGCAGAATTCGATGGAAAGTAAACAGTCCAAACGTGGCTTGAGAACAAAGGCTCTCTGCCTCGATGTGGACGGGTCTTTAGAAGCTGTAAAAATAATACATATGAATTTCGGAATTCTACATGCCAAGCGTCAACAGTTTATATTTGGAAAATAGTTATCATGCTATAGGAGAATGAAAAATATATTTTTCTAACTACTTCCCTAGTTTTGTTCGACAGACACCCTGAGCTCCTGGTGTCCCTTGTAACCAATATATTGATATTTAAGAATAAGAAGAATATAGGAAAATCGAATAAAAAACATAGATATGACGATTAATATTACTTAAATTAAATCTAACCAGTTTTCCATTAGATATAAAGGTTTCAATTAAAACTTCTGATTATGTAATTGTGGGTGTACACTCAGATACGAAAAAAATCCAACGGAGAACATTTTCGTCAAATTAAGTATTAGTTTTTAATTTTTAGCCCTATTTTGATGATTTTGTTAGCAAACTGTATATAAATATATGAATTTTAATTGGTATACTCGTTTTTTGATAAAATTTTGTATTTGACTTATTATATGGGATTAATCGAAGGGTGGTTTCTTTACCCTAAATTTGAAACACCCTGTGGAATAATTTCGTGAGCGAATTTTCGTAAAACCTTGTTTTTCGGTTACAACCATGTTTTCTGGGCACTTTGTTTTTTGTTTCATGTCAAAATGTGCTTTGGTCCATTTTTAAGAGCGAAATGAATTTGCCACCGACAATTTACGACTTTTTCAATAATCATCATTACTTATTGGTGTTATTTTGTAAAACGACGACGTGGCTTGGTGACTGTTATCGTAATGTCATATTGACACTTATATTTTGTTTACCTACGATTGATGATGGTTCTTTAGTTTCGAAGATTGTGCGAAAGCGTTGCTCTAGTTGAAGATGGGCGAAATTATGAATATGTGACACTCATCGCTCTACGATCAAAAGGGTAGTGGAACGTTTTAGACAAACTGGCAGAAATAAGCGTAAAGACGGTAGTGATAGGAAGCGCAAAACTACCGCTTTGGACGATCGATATATTAGAGTCAATGCTTTGCGGGATCGTCACTTAACAGCGGTGCAAACAAGAAATCGGCTTCAAGAGGTTCGTGGCAACAATGTGAGTGTATTTACAGTTCGTCGAAGATTACATGAGTTTGGCTTGCAAAGTTTCATACCAGCAACTGGGCCCAAATTACTTCCACGTGACAGAGTGGCTAGACCGCAATTTTCCAGGGAACATTTACATTGGAATTTGAGGCAATGGCGCAATGTTCGTTTTACGGATGAGTCGAGATACTGTTTGAACTCATCAGATGGGGGAGAACGAGTATGGCGTCGAACTGGAGAGAGGTTTGCGGAGTGCGCTTTCAGCCCCCCGCGTTAGCCATGGAGGGGGTTCGGTGATTTTGTGGGCAGGAATATCCCGACAGGCCCACAATGAATTGGTGTCTATTGATGGTTCGTTGATTGCACACCGATATATTGAGAAGATATTAGAGAATCGCGTAGTAACCTTTTCTCAATATATCGGCGATGAATTTATTCTAATGCAAGATAATGCGCGGCCACATCCTGCAATGTGTGTCACGCAATATCTAGAAGAAGTTGGTATCAACAAAATGAACTGGCTAGCGTGTTCGCTAGATCTTAACCCTATAGAACACGTTTGGGACATGCTTGGCAGAAGGATTAGAGGTCGCGAAGTTGCACCAGCTTTAAAAAATGAACTTCGCTGGGCTCTTGAGGAAGAATGGCAAAACATCACGTGTTATAGCAGCTAGGGGAGGCAATACAAAATATTAAGTTATTTTTCACAAGTTTTTTGTTGTTGTTTTTTTACTTAGGTATTTAAGTTACAGTTATTTTTTATGAAATATTATTTGTTTTGTTATTGTCACTATTGTTTATTAAAACCAAGACCGTATCGTTGCTTTTTAACGTTATTTAAATTTCCATATATAGGGCTAATGGGGCGTCAATATGACATTACGATAACAGTCACCAAAGCCACTTCGTGATATTACAAAATAACAACAAAAAGTAATGATAATTCAAAAAGTCGTAAATTGTGGCTGGCAAATTTATTTAGCTCTTAAAAATGAACCAAAGCACATTTTGACATTTTGAAACAAAAAACAAAATGCCGAGAAAACATGGTTGTAACCGAAAAACAAGGTTTTACGAAAGCTCACGAAATTATTCCACAGGGTGTTTCAAAGTCGGTGTAAAGAAACCACCCTTCGATTAACCCCGTATAAGTCAAATACAAAATTTTATCAAAAAACCGAGTATACCAATTAAAATACATGTATCTATAGATAAATAACAAGTATGCAATATATCTGCATGAACCGTCTGCTGGTACCCTACACTGTAGGGGTGCATCCATCTAATAATATTAGATGCGGATACTGTGCTTAGTAGATCCGTTCGTTCTGTATCGAAGGATGGAAACCTCTGTGCAGTTAGACGTTCACCAGCCATGGAGCGCTTTCGAACTTGTTGCTTCTCATCAGCATGGCAACCAACAAGTTCGAAAGCGCTCCATGGCTGGTGAATGTCTAACTGCACAGAGGTTTCCATCCTTCGATGCAGAACGAATGGATCTAGGGTACCAGCAGACGGTTCATGCAGATATATTGCTTACTTGTTATGTATTTATATATTCGCCGTCTGCGAAGAAGTTATCAAACTTTTTCGCATATATTTATAGAGTTTGCTAAGAAAATTATCAAAATAGGGCTAAAAATAAAAAAACTGTAATACTTTAAATTTGACTAAAATTTTCTCCGTTGCGTTTTTTTGCATCTGAGTGTAGTTGTTTCGTTTTAAAATATCATAAATATTTAAAATAAACTGCTGGACACTCGAACTTCTACAAACGATTTTTAGGTAAATTTCAAAGTTTAATATCTTCACCACGAAAAAAGTTTTTTGAACACGGCTTGCGGATTTTAAAAGCTAGTTTATCCCTGATTAAGCTGTATGAGGTAAATTTTTCATAGGGCTATATGATTGTGATATACAGGGCGATCAATAAAGTCATGCAAAAAATCTAAAAGATTGTGTGTGTGACATTTCGACAAAAACATTTTTGGTCGTTGCAATATGGTTTATTAATAAGGTAACATCAATATCTTAGACGTTTTTGTCAGTTTTTGGATTTAGGCCCTTTAGCCTTGAATACACTATTAAACATGAAATTATGGTAACAAGATTATTAAAATCCTATAACTGGATATTGGACTGACGGATCTTGATGATTTCTGCAGATTTAGAATCCTTATTTCATGTAGATTATCTATGGTTCCAGAATTTTATTTGAGGGTTGAAATTTCCACTTTATACCGGGTTAATAATGAACAAAAACGAAGGATACACGAAATTGTTTAAAATAAGGATAATGATTGCATGCCAAAAGGATACTATGGATTTGTTTTACTTTAAAATTGGTCAATGGAAATGCAGTAATTGCCAAACGGTTGAAAAGTTTTACACATTAAATTAACGTTTTTGGCTGTAAATTAATATTTTTAACCACGGCCGGATCTAGGGGCAAGGGTACGAGCCCCCAGTGGCATTTTGAGGGGGCGCCAAAATCGCGGACTACCCTGATACCTACATGTAAAATAGGATTTAATAAAAAAACTTAATTCATCTTTACATTTTAGCAAAAAAAATCATGTATTAATTTCAATGAAGCTCCGGAGACAGCTTATCCAACGTTAATAAAGCTCAATACTGCATTCAAACAATAGGTATTGGAAAACAAATCTGAACATTCTGTCGCTATGGAATTAAAAACTACTAACATTATTTTAGAAATAATTTTAAAATTTTAAATTGCGCACATTTGAAATGTTAACCGAAAGACAATTTATAATTTGAACCGTCACGTCGAAACTACGGGTAATCATAATTATATGCATGGGGGTGGACATACAAAAAAAAATTAACCGAAGAACCGAAATAATTTTAATCACAGAAACTATGCAGAATAGAACAAAGAACTCTAGAAAACTGAACTCTTTAAGACGACAAACTGGGGTGAGAGTTGCAGATAGAACAGTGAGAAGGACATTAAACAGGAATAACTTGACGTGAGAGTTTTTTTTAACGAAAACTTACGTAATGTCAAACATTTTAGATTATAGAGCCCGTCGCAGAGCAAAATGTGTGCGGTTGTTACAACACCATATAGCAAATAGGCTAACATGGGCAAATCGGCATGCTAATTGGGTAATGCAGAGTGGAGCTATGTTTATTCAGTGACGAGACAAGATTTAATTTGATTCACTACAATGGCCGAATGCTAGTTTGGAGAGAACCAAATCAGCGGTATTTTGGAGGAAAATATGGCCCCGCAAGAGGCATTTGGTGGCGGAAGTGTTACAGTGTGAGGAATATCATGAAAAATTGTAAATCCGAGTTATTTATTACAAACCAAACCATTAACGACACTGTTTATCAGGAGGAAATATTGAAATCTATTGTTGTTCCCTTTGCTCGAAATTACGGCCCCGAATTTATACTGGTAGATGATAACGCTCGGCCGCACTGATCGTGAAGGATTACGGAATTTTTACAGGCACAGAACATTAATAGGATCGACTGGCCTGTAAAGTCTGAAGAAACATTAGAAGATCTTAGTGAGGCCATCCGTGAAGAATGGGAGCATATTGAACAAGATTCCATAAAAAATGTCTTAGCTTGTTATTTATTTTTTTTTTGTATTTAATGGGTACCTATTGTTTATTTTTAATTTAATTATGATGTTTCGAATAAGAAATTATAAAGGGTAGAATAATCGAGGCTTTTTGAATCGCAGTCTATTAGCCGCAGGTTGTTTCCGGGGCTGACTTCTGGGGTTAACGCACACTGGTATAAAAGCCAAGTTTTTCCGTAATAAACTGTGTACGTTTTACAAAGTGAATACGAATACATTAATATGTCATACTAAAATACAAATAATGCAATTTAACGTGAATTATTACAGTACAGTGCATATTTTTACGCACCCTTACAAAGATGTCAACGTTGTGTTGTGTGAATTTCAATTTTCGTTCTACCAGTACATGGCAAAGGGTCATTGGGTTGCTGCATGGCTAGTAGGTATATACTGAGCATTGTGAATATTAAGTGCCTAGACAAATTAGAGATTCCAGGAACTTTTAAATTAGGTTTAGAATTAGAAATTTTGTAGGAATTGCCTTTTACCGTAGTTAACCAATTTTGTATGTTCTATATTGTAATAAGTTTATCGTTGTTGTGGACGCGAGTCTATTAATCATTATTAATATTAATTGTATTACGAATTTCTAACAGACTTGACAGATTTAAACAAAGGCTTTTTCCAAAACATCTTAGTTTTTTTTTTCAAAGAAAAACTGATTTCTGCCAACCCTGATTGCTGCAAAATTGCGACCCTGCCTCCCGTTTTACAAGTAGGTATCAAGGTAGTCCGCCGTTTTGGCGTTCCCTCAAGATGCCGCTGGGGGCTTGCGTCCCCCGCTCCTAGATCAGACCCTGGTTAAAAATATTAATTTCCAGCCAAAAACTTTAATTAAATGTGTAAATCTTTTCAATGGTTTGGTCATTACTGCATTTCAGACATAATATCGACATATAGGACACTCTTTTTGCCTAGTAGTTTACATCCACTTAGACGAATGGAAAAAAATTGTTTCGATATATTGACTTGACCTTCAACTTGACGAACTTTAAAGCAAAACAAATCTTATTTTAAACAATTTCGTGTACCCTACGTTTTTGTCTATTATTGTCCCGGTATAATGTGGAACTTTTAACCCTCAAATAAAATTCTTGAACCATAGAAAATCTACATGAAATAAGGATTTCAAATCTGCAAAAGTCATCAAGATCAGTCAGTCCAATGTCAAGTTATAGGATTTTAAAAATCATGTTACCCTAATTTGATGTTTAATAGTGTATTCAAGGCTAAAAAGACTAAATCCAAAAACTGACAGATATTGATGTTACCCTAGTAACGAACCATATTGTAATGACCAGACACAAACTTTCAGATTTTTTTCATGACTTTATTATACATCATAATCCTATAGTCCCATGAGAAATGTACGTCATGCATCTTAATCAGGAATAAACTAGCTTTTGAAATCCGCGAACCGTGTTCAAAAAACACTTTCCTTGGTGAAGATATTGAACTTTGAAATTTGCCTCAAAATCTGTTTGTGTAAGTTCGAGTGTCCAGCAGTTTATTTTAATAGTTTCCTACTAAATTTTTAATAAACAACAAACACGACCAACAGAATTAATACCATCCTTCTCCGCTTGACCGTCTGTTATTACTTATATAATTAATTATATAAATCCGAAAAGAGGCAAACGTAACTAGCAACCGAACCGAATATGGAACTGATTGACTGACCCAAAATATCAGAATAAAGTGCCTTCTTTAATCAGATCAGATTATTTAGATATTTCAGAAAAATAATTTTAAAGAGTTAATATTCATTATACATGGGGGGGAATATCCCTCGTATCCCCGCGCCAGTGAGACAGATGGACCTTTCGACGATAAGATTCTCAGTGTGAAATATAGTTAAGAAAAAGTTCAGAACAAATTTCTTACAATATGTGTCTCAATACTTAAAAAATATCATAATTTTTAATTTATTAAGAATAGGTTTAGATGTTAGTTTTCTTATAACCTAACTAAAAGATTGTTGAGATGTTCATTTACTGAGTTTTAGGATTCTTTGACGGATTCAAAGAAGGAATGAACATCCAAAGTGAACCTTTTATTAGGTTTTGAGATACCAATACAAGATGATGACGCGAGAAAATGTACCTGTCTTGCGCATTGATTTCAATATCGGAACGATTATACTCGACCTCTTTTCTATCGTGCATTTTCTGGCAATGTAACTTCAGGTAGTCTTTTCTGATGGTGTTGTATTTGCAGTAAGGGCATTGAAATACCGTCTAAAATAAAGTTCTTACTTTGACATGAGGGATATGACGATGTTATTGCAAATAAATATATGAAATAAATTTGCAAAATATTAGCAACAGGTTGGATTAAGGTATACAAAAAACATCTTTGGATAGGCAGCCTATGCCATATTATGAACGCAGCGTCAAGAAATTTAGGTTTAATTTTTAGATTAAAGACGTTTTTTCTATACTCTTAAGGTATTAATTACTAGAAATCGAATTTTTATTGAAATTCTTTTCAGGTTCTTTACACATAGTTTTAATGAAATCAGTTTACTAAAATTGAATTACTTTTTATTTCTCAGTCAGTTTCCATAAATTTATTGTAAAATGGTTGTGTTGAGAAAACAGTATATTTACTATAATTCACAGAGTAAAGCAAAAACTGACCTTTTTTCCACCTTTTGGATGATTCAGCATATGGGTGACTAATTGCGCCTTGCGTTTAGCTTTGTAATCACATTCATTGCATTTGAAATTGCGCTTTTCTTGATGACTTACCATGTGAGATACCAAGTGGGTATACCTTTTTCCCACAAACGAGCACTTCTTGCATTTGAATGTCTTTTTCGGTGGTTCGCTTTTATGCAACTAAAAAGTAAGATTTTATTTTAAAATGTCCTACTCCTATACATATAAGGACTATAAATTCAAAAGGCTAGCTCAGTGATATTTAGTCCTTGATACTACTGATAGAATCATTATCAAAACAATAATTAATGGTTTCTGCGGTAGGATCCTTGTGAAACATCGTTGAATGATAATACTAGGGTTAATTACTACACTGCTTTTAGATGTTTAAAAATAATTTAATAAGATATTTTACTCTACATAGTACATACGTTTCGGCTTGATGAGGCCTTTATCAAGAGTGCTTGAATACTAAAATCTAAATTGTTATACCCTACTAAACCGCTTGACGGTATTTTGTTTTTATTACACTGTCAATTATGCAGGTGTTGAAAGAGCAGGTCAGTTGGTCGTTCGTAGTTAGAACGTCTGTTTTTTGTGACTTTTGGATTTCTACTATTTCTAGGTACTCCAAGAGGTTCAGCTTTTTGCTTTTTGTTTCGGTGTGCAAAAGTTTGACATTATTGATATCTATAAAATGGATATTTTCTATACAATGTTTTGCGAAGCCAGAGTTTTTAATATTATGTAACGATCAGTTTGTCCTACGTAGGTATACAGCTTCACAGTTCATACAATTTATTTTGTAAACACCAGATTTAGATTGTCAATTTTGTCTTTATTGTTTATTAGTCTTCTCCCTAGATTGTTTTTATTAACCTGAATTGCTATACAGCCAAATTTATTTATTTTGTTGAAACTTTATCTGTAATTTTCGGAATATAATTAATAAATTTAAACGGTTCCTTTCCTTATTCTAATGTGGGGTTATAAAATTGTTTATTTAAAATGATCTTCTGTTTTTTCTTTATTAATTTGTCAATCAAAGCGATATTATACCCATTATTAATTGCAATCTTTTTGATAACCGATATTTCTTTTTGGAAACTCGCCGAGTCTAGGGCAAAGCTGAAAAGTTTATGGCTGAGACTATGAAAAGCAGAAAGTTTTACTTGTCAAGATTGGTTAGAGTCTTTGGGAATTATTGCAGGTTTCCTATATATATAAAATTTAAGCGAATCTATTGTCATTGTAATCTTTATGTCCAAAAAGTTTTAAATGTTGTTAGATTCTTTTTCCATGGTAAATTGAATTCTATGTTTAGGGAATTTGAAAATGTTAAAAATGTATCTAAGTCTAAGTTTCGGTTAGTTCCTGTAAAGAGGCAAAATATGTCATCCACATATCTACCCCAAAAAATATATTTCTGATTAATGAATTGTTAGAGTTGAATAAATGCTGTTCAAAGTCAGCCATAAAAATATCGGCAAATAAAGGTGAAATTGGAGAGCCTATTGATAAACCATTAATGTGTTTGAATATTTCATAATTATACTGGAAATAATTTTGATCTATGCATGAATGAATTATAGATTTGAAATCGCTTTTTTCTTTTACTAAATTATCAGACTTATCTATTAGTCCGTTAATAATACGTGAAAGTTCGTTTAACGGTATGGAGCTAAACAGACTTTTCATATCAAAGGAAACCAATATTGCGTTATTTGGAATTTTTAAGTTTTTGACTTTATTAATGAAATCAGAGGAGTTGCATACTTAGAATCGAATTTAATAAATTTTGGTAAAATATTCGTAAGGAATTGACTTAATTTGTTACATGGAGCATTCACATATGATACTACTGGTCTGACTTATGAATCTTAGGTAAGCCATAAAGAGGGGGGGTGATGGATGAGTTATCAGGTAGTACAGAATTGTTATTTTTTTAATAATGAAATAATTTGTTTTTGGTATTTATTAGTAGGGTCTTGCGTTTTTATGAAACCTCTATTATTCAAAACTTCTTTGATTTTAGTATCATAACCTAATTTAGTTAAAACAGTTATCGTGTTTCGTTTCCTTTATCAGCTTTAGCTAATATTAGGTTATTTTGCGTTAGTTTTGCTTTTATTATGTTTAAGGTTGTAAATTCTTTTTTTATCCAATTGAGTGTTTGATTTAGATTTAAATTCTTCAGATGCAGATACATTTTTAAATTCCCTAAACAATAGAATTCAATTTGCCATGGAAAAAGAATCTAACAACATTTTGAACTTTTGGGATATAAAGATTACAAAGACAAGATATTCGTTTAAATTTCATATATACAGGAAACCTACAACAGATGCAATAATTCACAAAGACTCTAACCAATCTTGGCAAGTAAAACTTTCTGCTTTTCATAGTCTCATCCATAGACTTTTCAGCTTTCTCCTAGACTTGGCGAGTTTCCAAAAAGAAATATCCATTATCAAACAGATTGCAATTAGTAACGGTTATAATATCGCTTTGATTGACAAATTAATAAAGAAAAAACAGAAGAACATTTTAACTAAACAATTTTATCACCCTACATTAGAATTAGAAAAGGAGCCGTTTGAATTTATCAATTATATTCCGAAAATTACAGATAAAGATTCAAAAAAATTAAATAAATTTGGCTGTAAAACAATTCAGGTTAATAAGAACAATATAGGGAGAAGACTAATAAACGATAAAGACAAAATTGACAAACAATCTAAATCTGGGTTTACAAAATAAATTATGTTAACTGTCAAGCTGTATACGTAGGACAAACAGGCCGAAACTTAAATATTAGGATTAAAGAGCACACAAAATCGATTTTACATACTATTAAAAACTGGCTTCGCAAAGTATTGTATAGAAAATAACCATTTTATAGAAACGAATAATGTCAAACTTTTACACTACGAAACAAAAAGCAAAAGGCTGAACCTTTTGGAGTACCTAGAAATCCAAAAGTCACAAAAAACAGACGTTTTAAATACTAACGACCAACTGACCTACTCTTTCAACACCTGCATAATTGACAGTGCAATAAAAACAAAATACCGTCAGGCGGTTTAGTAGGGTATAACAATTTAGATTTTAGTATTCAAGTACTCTTGATAAAAGCCTCATCAAGCCGAAACATATGTAGAGTTAAATATCTTATTAAATTATTTTGAAACATCTAAAAGCAGTGTACTAATAAAATTAGCCCTAGTATTATCATTATCAAAAACTGGTACTTTAAGCCAGTGTTGCATTTTGAAATTAGGACCAGTTACTCATGAATTTGAGCGAATTTTACCAAGCGGGCGGGAAATCCCTTGCACATAGGCCACCTGTGCTAATATTATTTCATATTTATAGTACCTAAAAATAGTTGCACACAAATCGCATAAATAACAAAAAAAGATGTTCGGTTTTTTAATGTGAAAAATATAATTACCAATAACTTCTTCATCGTCATTTAGTTGAACACCAGAATTAGAACATGATATACCATTGCAATTTGCACATAGACTTGAACAAAACATATTCATTTTGCTACAGCTACATAGCTTATTACATCCTGCTTTGCATGAACAATAAATCATAGTTAATATAAAATCAGGGGCTATAGGTTGTGATGTTGTCAAAGGGGTCAACAAATTATTTTTTTTTAGTTCAGCCCCATTCCAAGGGATTTTTTTATTCCCCATCCATTCTTGTATTTGCAGGCACACTCGGAAATGTATGGTATATGCTTCCAATGTGGGCGGTAAAGAGGCTAACTCAAAATTTGTGTTGTGAGCTTGTCGGGCTGTGATCGATTTATATTTATAGTGTCTCGGTTCATTGAGATTTTTTGCCAATGAGTGTTTTCCATACAAGGTCATGAGGAAATCATCACCTGATTGTATGATGTTGGATTCAGGAATACGGACAACCTTCTGCATTTTTGTATCTTTCTCTAAAAGTTTAAATGTGGAAATCTTTCCTTTTTGAAAAAAAAACAAGTAGTGTCACAGCCAGACATGGCATGAGCAAATAAAATATACTCCTTTGGTACGCCTAAGTTCTTCTGCATTTCTAAAATATCTGTGAATATATCTGGCTGTAAATTAAAATCAGAGCAAGGTCCGTGTCATCGCCAACTAGAACCACTGGTGAGCCAGAACCACCTAATTTAATTGCCGTCTCAACTAAAACGGTATCAGCATCTCCTTCGGCTTGTATTATTCGAATTCCTGCACCCTCAAGCCTTTTTGTAAGTATTGCGATGAATAATATCTTGTTTTTCACGCTGGATAAAAATAATGCTTGACTTACTGAGTTTTCAATATCATACCCATCAAACACTACTGTTGAATTAGAACTTATGGTTATCCTAGTATCAGCTTCTTCGTGACTAGAGGATAATTATTTGTTGTCAATTGGTTCGCAATTTGTCTTCTTATCAAAAATATTGGTAAATCCCTCACTATAGTCGAAATTAGTTTTATGAGAGTGCTCTAATTTCGTTAACTGTTTTTTTAAATTAAAAACAGAGTGGATAAATAAATTTTACTGTTGTGGATGTAAAAGTATTTATTGCATGTGGATGTAAAAAAGGTAAATTTTTATTAAATTAAATAGGTACATAATAAAATTTAATCAAAGAATTTTTTATTAGATTGTATGGAAGGAAAGCTTGTGCAAGCTTTAAAGCTTGTACACGTAGCAGAAATTAAATAGGTTGCATAGGATCATGCAAAAAAATTACTGGAAGGCAGTATTGAAGTCATTGTGTCTATTCCTGAAGAAGGTACAGACAGTCAAGGTGAATAGATTTTGTTATTATAATTTTTTTTTTACATTTTGAGTTTTTCTATTTCGCTAGTCCTTTTTTAATAGCATTTGCATTAAGTATATGATTTTTTTCTACTGCTTTATTGCCTAGCAGCCAGCGTATAGGAAAAATAAATTTCAGTATAATCGAAAATGTCTTCATTGACTTTATTCAAATAATAATAGCTATTATTATTATTATTATTAGTATTCTAAACCGTAATGTGTAAAACCACTTATTGTATTATATAATAGGCGAGAAAGAGAGGGAGCTATGAAGAAAAGTGAGATGCGAGATTACTGGGGCAGCGCGAGATCCGACGACGGTCGCGGCTAGAAGAAAATTACTTTTTTTATATTTAATTTTATTTTACCATTACCATTCGAGAAAAAAAATGTATTCTTGCACCTATATATTCTAGATACTTAAGGCAAACTTTTTGCAAGAATAAATTTTTTTTATTTGAGCCTTCGTTTCGGAGAGAATGCGAGGTGAATACAAAAATGAGTATATTTCAATCATATTTTGCCCAGGTTCGAAGGGAGATATTTAAATTTTTTGATTTATTTTGCCGTATGGGCCAAAGTAATCTGCATATTTCAAGCAATGATAAAAAATATAATTAGAACAAAAATGTAAATGAAATTTATATGAAAACATTCATAAATTAATAACCTACACGTTCATATAATAATCTCGATTTTTAGGTATACTGCCCTTTTGCCCGTTCTAATTTTTGACTACCTTAGGATTTTGAATTAATATAATAAAATCTTCATTCTGTGAAAATTTCAGCTTGTAACCCCGAGGTGCCCTAGTACGCTTTCTATGATTTGGGAATAAAAATCACCCTTACTGCTTTCAAGGCAACAGGTATGTATCCCAGGGCAAGACAGGACCTAAATATTCCCAACAGAAAGGATTATGGAATCTGTTCTGAAATTTATCTTATGTAAATGGGCTGGGGTTATACACATTGCCCTGATTGTCCGCTTGCAATACTGCAAAAAGTTGTATTGTTCTTCTTGAAGGTTCCTTAAACCATGGTTCTTTGTAATTATGGAGTCCCTACCCACAAAATCTCCATACAATTTTCCCTAGAATCCCAATGTATCCATTTTTTGTTTTTGTTGTAAATATATCTACGGACTATTTATAACCTTTGTTACGTACACGCAACGCTTTTTATCTCGGAAACGAAATGACTGAAAATGATGTATAGTGCGCCGACATTGACATGAGGATTTACTCTGAATTTATCTCCATACCTTTATTTTCTATGCAGATGAATGAAGATGCAGATGCTCAATGCATAATGGTTTAATTTTTTTGTTCAAATTATAACTTACCTCAATATGGTTTTTTAATGAATGTATTCTTATAGTGATGTAGTAGCACTCGGGACATTTCAAAATTTTCTCATTGCTTCTGTGAGCTCTGTAATGGGCGGAAAAACAGTCACTTCTAGTAGCTACAAAAGGACATTCTCCACATCTGAAATTTTGTATCATTACCGACATGACTAACAATAAGATAATCGTTATAAATATGTCACTTTTCTTTAAGTAATTTACCCACTTATCACGAAAACTGTCCACTCGAGAATAAAAGGAATAACAATGGAACCCTTGGTGGATCAACTCCCTTTACTTGACAAACAAGGGAAGGAGTCGAAGAAGGTTCGTAAACTCTTTAATCAAGCCAAAGAGACCGGCATATGGGATCAATACAGAACTGCTCTAACGAAGTACAACAAAGCCATCAGAGAGGCAAAAAGAAATTCATGGAAAACCTTCTGCCAGACAGATACACCTGGTAAGCTAGGATCTAAAGAATTCTCTCTAGAGAACCCGTTCAGGAGTTAGGATTGCTAAAACGACCTGCCGGATCCTTTACGGAATCTGGCATAGAAACGTTAGAGCTTCTGGCTAAGACTCATTTCCCAGGATGTCGGATTTTGTATAATGATAAAAACGGGCGACTGGATTGTCCCCAACAACATCATTCATGAATCATAATAGTGCTGTTCTAGCGTTTTTATCAGCCTTTTAAAATCACCTGGTGAGGACGGGATATTTCCAGCACTGCTACAAAACGGTCTGGAGGTATTAACACCGTTCTGGGTTAAACTTTTTAGAGCCAGAATAGCGAGTAATTATATACCTAGCAGCTGGATTAAAATTAGAGCGGTGTATATCCCGAAGATGGGACGTAGAGAATCAACACCTAACTCATGGAGACGAATACGTCTAACCGCCTTTCTGTTGAAATGCATGGATGATGGAAGGTACTGGATGTGCACATTAGAACGGGTGCACTTGGTGAGCACCCACTAAATGCTCACCAATATGCGTATCAGACCGGCTAATCTACAGAACTAGCACTAAACAACCTTGTCGGGAACATAACGCAAGCGTCAGACTACAGGAGTATCACGGTGTGTATGTTCTTAGACATTGAAGGAGCATTTAATAATGCATTACCAAACTCCTTATACACAGCATTAGCTGAAAGAGGGGTTTGAACCATAGATAAGGAACTGGATCTGGAGTATGCTAAATTACAGAGTAGCCACAACAACCCTACAAGAGGAGGGCTACAGATTCAGGGCTGTTAGGGGGTGTCCGCAGGGTGGGGTTTTATCGCCCCCTTCTGTGGTCTCTCTTGATGGATGGTTTGCTAGCGGTCCTCTCGCTATGGTATGTGGAGGTGCAGGCTTACGCCGATGATCTAGCAATGCTTATAAGAAGCAACTCACAAAGAATTATCTCAGATGATCTGCAAGAGGTGCTAACCGTGGGTCTATTACTGGTGTGAAAGGGAACAACTATCTGCAAACCCGCACAAAGCAGTTATAGTACCGTTGACAAGGAAAAAAAGGCTGAAAAACCTAAGACCACCTCCACTCAAAAGAGGAACTATCCCATTTGCGAATACAGTGAAGTATCTGGGAATTACCCTAGATAAAACACTTAACTCGAATGCTCATCTGGACAAAATTGCCGCAAAAGCGAAACTGACACTAGCTGCAAACGGATTTGTGGCAAAACATACAGCCCCATGTTTTGGATCATAAGACCAATGATACCATATGGAACAGTAGCTTGGTACTCTAAGAACTTACAGAGCTTCGCGAGAATCAAATTATCTACCTTACAACGGCAAGCATGTCTGGCAATTAGTGCCGCCTTCAAAACGACACCTAACTTCTTCAAATCGTACTGGAGAGGGAGGCTAGATGGGCTACGTATAGATTGACACATGCGGTGATCAACAATACGCAGGCGGTTATCATAGTGGCTAACAAGCTGAAAAACGCTAATGAGCGGGACAGTGTGTTGGGTCTACCACCAGATGTTATGTGTACGAAAACTAACTAATACCATGCCTATGACTTCCTACCAGAGAGGAACGAATGGGCAAAAGACTCGAAACATCTGAGAACAGATAATAGTTGGTTCACTGATACCTCCAAGAACATTGATGGTACAGGAGCCGCTGCATGGAATATGGATAAGGTTGAGCTTAAGTGTTCCCTTGGCAAACATATAACCATTTTTCAGGCTGAAGCTATTTGATTTCATGAAAAGGATCGAGCCTCTGGGCTAGTGGTAACCACAGATGTAAGACACAATAGACCAAGGGTCGCAGTGGAGGGCCCCAATTTAGGCCCACTGACGTGTACAAATACAATACAATATACCCACTTGATGCAAGTCATAATTTGGTATGTATTAAACAGTGTACCAAAGATTATAAAATATCTCTCCCAAGTGATAGGTGATATTTTTCCTTCACTCTAATAATATAATATTTTAGGCAACACTCCACATTAGACAGAACAAAATAATCACTTACTTAAGATATGCATAAACATAGTTCATTTATTGATTTAATCTTTAACTAAACAGGATCATTGAAATTCATGCATTATTCGGCCCGAAGTATTTTTGAATTTTTATTTCTGGCAATGTTTTTATTAATTTTATGTCTTATAAATAATATCTTGTTTAAAAACAAACACATCTTCGATGAAATATTGCATATAAATTTGATGAATCTCTTGTATCTAAGTAGCAAGATTAAGACTGTCAAGCATGCATAAGAATTGATATGCTATTGTTGAAACGGGCTCACTAGAAGGGGTAATAACTGGCAATAGAAATATTTCTCTTACTTGAATTCTGTTACACTTTCCTGACATTTTCCATGTGTAGTCATGTGCATCACTAAATGATTTTTTGTGACAGTGGAATAACTACAATGAAAACATTTCACCAAATTTTTATCACTATGTTTCTAAAAAAAATAATTTTCTAAATAATGATAAACACTATCAATCATTTTTTACACAGTGTTAAAGCTACATTTAAGTGAGTCAGACAAAAAACAAATGCAAACCCAAAAACCATAATAAACTTTGAAATGACCTAAAAAGGAGGGTAATTTTTTATTTGACGTGTGAGCCCGATTTTGTTGTTTTTCCTCACAAACACACAAATTGAGTGTTTTTTAGAGTATGTTGGGGTTTGAAACCTTCAGCGAAATGCACTAAAACAGTTTTAGCCACAATACCGAAACAGAATTTTTGTACTCGACGCGCGTTTCACTAATTATGTTTGCATCATCAGGAGGTAATTAAAATTACTGTTTGCTTGCGCCCCCGGAGCGAGCAAGGGAGCGGAGGGCCATGCGCAAAGGGAAATATTAGAAGAATGATAAAAAATTAGGACAGTGGAGCTGTTTTCCCAAACCTTGTTACGCCACTGAAATATTTAGAACAAAAACACAAACTTTGATAAATTTTTTTACCCAACCCAGCACCCCTATTCACTCCTCTGTCCCACAACAGTTGATTACTATTAGGTTTCCATCAATACAAATTTACGTAAAAACACTCAATTTATGTGTTTCTGCAGAAAAAATTACAGATTCGGTCTGACACATCAACTAAAAACTCACCAAAAGGAGATATATTGTCTACTTGAAATAATGCACTGTAATTCTTGAATGAATGACCAAGACTATGACATTCATTAATAGGTATCTATTACTAGAAAAACATCTTGGGAACATACCCTCATATGTCTTTGAAGGTTCCTTTTTATGACAGTTGAATACACACATTCAGAACAACTGAGCAAGTCAGCATTTTCATTATGAATCCCACTGTGCCTGGTTAAATGTTGTTTGTATTTTGTGTGAAAGTCACACTTGTCACAAAACCACTCATTTTCTATTGTGACCATTCGCTTCCTTACTTTTCTTTTTTTTTGTGAACAATCTGCATCAGAGATTGTACCTTTTTTAGATTCTTTTGATGAATATTTTATATCATCAATGATGTGCTTCTTTTTGTCCTTCCCAATCTCAACAAATTTATTGGTATTTTTCCATGAACAATCTCTGGTGAAATGTCTATTATTTTCTGTATCTTGAGATTTACTTGCCACATTTTCTCCAGAACTGGTACAATTTATCACATTGGATGAGTTTTTAAGGTTAATATTATCATCTCTAGCGTGTTTTCCCTGCTGCTTGTCAACAGGTTTTTCAGTGATTTCCATCGAATGGCAATTATTTCCTTTTAAAGGGATAATATTTGTATTTTTCTCAGTATTCTGCACACTGCATTGTCCAGCATTCAGTGCCTTAGCAGCTATCATATCCCCATTTATACTGTCATTCAATTCCACTAGTCCTTCATCCTTAATCTCAATTGACTCTTGTATTGTTGGGGCCTCACTCTCGAATTCAAGTTCACTTTTAATATTTTCAAGACTACATACATCTGAAACTTCTTCAAAAATATCGTCCTCATCTTTAATAAAGTTGTTTAGGTACACATCTTGAGGATTAACAATATTTAGAATTGAGTTGGATTGGGTACTTTTTCCTTTATCACAGATAATATTTCTGCCAAAATCATACTTATGTCCTTAAAAATAATAAGTGCCTATGTATGAATATCATTAAAAATGTCTTTTTAATATTTGTAAAGTTTTTGTAAATATAAATTATACATAACATATACCCATTTGTTGCAATTTTTCATGGTAGCATGTGCTTAGAAGCTCAAGTTCCTTGTTGCTGAGAAAAGCAAAATTGTTTTTAGCACAAGAATATTTCAAGATTTTCTCAACAGTAAAACATTTCTCTTTAAATAAATAAATGCACTTGGCTATTTGCCAGCAACCATTGCACACAACTGGTTTTTTGAACAAATTAAAATCCTAAAAACAATTAAGTAACAAACACTTTTCTAAAACAGACAAAAGTATTTCAAGTAGATTGGGGCTCATAACTTACTAAATCCATTATTGATATCATTATAATATCTCTAGCTTCCAAATATGGCATCGTTTCATTTGCATTTTCAAACAAACAAATTGTTGTCTGTAGGTTTTCACTGCTTAAACACAATCGACAGGTATTTTCCTCAATCAACTGAATACTCTCTAAATTGGAGATTATTTTCCGCTCATTTTTTTCTACGGTTTCTCTCATTGAATAGGAAAATTGAACATACTTGAGGCATTCATTGCAGATGTTTGGGTTTTGAATTAAAGTCTTAGTGTCCTATAAAAAAATATTCCAAATTATATGGCAATAATTGAGAATCGACAATATAACAGAATACTGATTACCATGCCAGGGAATAAAGTCACAACCATCATATGAACTCGTGACTCTATCGAAGACCCTTTGGAGAGACCCACAATTTTTTGTAAACACAGACGACAATAATTTATATTGGGGCACATTTCTAGTAGCTATGAAATTTAAGGTATGCAATAAACTAGATAAGATTATGAATTACATTTGTAGAAATAATATTTAATAATTACACTTTAAAAAATGCTAAAATAATATAAACATAAACAAAATATTTAGGTTAGGGATATTTGTAGTGCTAAAATTTGATAGTTGGTAAAGTCTCCTTTCCCGCGACAAATGGAACGTGTCACGTAAAAAGTATTTCTTCTGAAATACACGTGAAGTGAAAATACGTAGCGTTTTAACCATATACGTATAAAAGCTTAGTGCCAATGCGAGTTTAGCGTTGCGATTGGGCATTCATACGTGAGCACTTGGCTAAAGCTTGATTGTACGAAATTTTGTTATCAGTTACGCCGCGATGAATGTTTTCGAACTAGGACCGTAAAGGGTCAAGGAGGCTTCCTAACAGAGGTGTTTGTATGGTTCCCTTAAGAGAAAAATAGTTAGAAAAACTGTCTTTGTCTTGCGACGCTAAACCAAATTTATGCGTAGATGAATGTTTCGCAGCATGTCAGAAGAATTTATAAACCTTTTATTGAATATATAATTTTTAACAATTAATTGTGCTTTTGTTTGGAATGCGAAATGCTTCTTAGATTAAGTGAAATATCTGCCTTTTCGGATAGCGAAAAAGAATGCCGATAAAAGAAATAAAAATTACAAAAAACTCTTAGCCGAAAACAGCATTATGTCAACAATCCTTAGGAAAGTACGCCTGTCGGCTTGGGCCGACATGGCATTTTGGGCCTTAATTTTCATATAAATACGTTTTTTGGCTATAAATGCGTCGATTTGCAAGAAAATTGCATCATTCATAATAAAAAAAATTAGTTAGCACAGGGGGTGGCTACCAAATTATAAGGTAGCAGTCAACGCTTTAAGATCTATTCATGCTAGACCGAGGACGACACGGGGCGAGTCCGTACCGAGTCATTAGGGACAGGGTGCTGTCCGAGTTTATTATCCATGCGCGTCGGTGTGTGTAGCATGAATACTAAACTCGGACGGCACCCTGTTTTTAATGACTCGGTACGGGCTCGCCTCGTGTCGTCCTCGGTCTAACATGAATAGCCTAATATGTTGATGTTATTCCTGGTGCCATTAGATTTTCGTGTAGAATTTGTGCAGTGAATTAATCCACTACGAAGCGGCCAGTAAGTATTATTAAAGAATCCTAACTAATATTATAAATGCGAATGTGTTTGTTTTTATTCTCTGAATAAGCTAAAATGTACAGGTAACGTCCATAGCACGTTGAAATACCAGTTCTCGTCCGATCACTGGAGTTAAGCAACGTCGGGCGTGGTTAGTGCTTTGATGGGTGACCGCTTGGAACGCAACGCGTGTTGTCGTTTTTTTACAACCGATGTCGTTATAGGATATTATTATGTTTACACATCAGTCTCGAGTACTAGCAGACTCGCTCAAGTTTTTATACAATCTTGCCATTTAAAATCGTTTTTAAATGGATTTTAGACGAGAAAAAAGCATATTATAATGTTCAATTAAACGAACTGTCAAACGTATTATTCAGATGCCCAGACGTTTAAAACAAAACAAAATTTGCAAAATTTGGTTATTGACTTTCCCAAATCAAAGGATGTTGGCCCAAGATGACTAAGTAAATAAGCTGTGTCCATATGTTGATGTTATTCCTGGTGGCATTAGATTTTTGTATCGAATTTGTGCAGTGAATTAATCCATTCTGAAGCTGCCAGTAAGCATTATTAAAGAATCCTAACTAATATAATATTATAGATGCGAATGTGTTTGTTAGTTTGTTTCTTACGCTTTCACGCATAAACTGTTCCGATCATCATGAAATTTTTTACAGATATTTTCAAGAGTATAGTAAAGAACATAGGACACTTAGCTTTTACCCGCGGCTTCGCTTGCGTTGTTGTTTAAGGTTAGTTTAATCCTATTTTTTATTTTCTTGAAGTTACGTTTTCTAGATTTTGGGCATGCCTTGGGTTAGTCTTGGTTAGTTTTTGTTTGTTGCGCTCCTGTAGCGAGCGAAGCGAGCGGAGGGCTTTGCGTGAAGTGTAATAATAGACATTCTAATGTAAAAGTTACAAATGTAACGCACGTCAGGCGGTATCTGTGACGGGAATGTGTTCTGTAGGCTGTCTGTAACCGTTAGTGTAAAACGTGTTCTTTCTAACGCCTGGCAACCAATTCCAAATAAGTGTTTGCCTATATTCTGGCGTCACGCGGCCTAAGGTGGCCAGTGTTACCAGGTCTACTATTTTTATAGTAGATCTACTATTTTTCACCTTTGGCTACTATTCTACTTTCTTAAAGGTAAATTCTACTATTATTTAGAGAAAAACAGAGTACTTGATTAAATATCCTAAAACCACAAGAAAAAATTAAAGAGAAATCTTAAAATTCTAACATAACATCTTAATTATTTTTGTGAAGTGGGATTACGTTGCTAGTTTTAAGCAGTTTTAAAAGATGATACCACCACCACTAGTTTCATATATGCATATTAGGGATTCACCGGCTCGTTCTTTGAATCGTTTAAACGTCATTAGTCATTAGCATTTTACTTACGACTTGTCACTTGTGTGTCTGAGCGTGTTTACTCAAAACCACCGATCTCCATATATGGATAAGCACAAAGCGCTCCAAATCATACTGATTCATGCGCCTTCAGATGTAAACAAAAGAAGGTAATTCTGAGACTGCGCAGTTTCAATTAGCAGGTTATCGATCGATTCCACGTGCTTCATCACCGCATGGCCGCGAATAAGCGACAGGTCCGGATTTTAAGAATTTGGAAAAATATTACTAAAAATTTAGAAGCAAGTTGATAGATGATATATTTAACACAAAAATTGCAAGCCATTGGTTTTTAAAAGAAATAGAATAGACCAACCGATAAAATATACAACTTTTGCTATTTTTTCCGAATCTTGCTTTGTTTTGGAGACAAAAAAAATAAAAATTATTTCTTTCCTCATCCCTGGGCGACACAAAAACCAATTAAAAAATGTAAAAATATGACAGTAAGTATATAACTAGTTTGCCCAAAATGATTTTATGACCAAGAAAATTTGAATGATTTATACTGTAAAATCTGGTGTAACACAGGCGCAGCACTGAAACTTGTAAATTTTCAAATATACATATTTTTTAAAATCATCCCTTTGATTCAAAAATATTAAAAAATGGAAGCACCTCCTAATAAAACCCTTTTTATATGCGTTTGCCTTAAATTTTATTTTCTCTTTAAGTTAGTCTTGGTACTACTTTTAAAAGAGATTTGTAATGTTAAAGTATTTTGCATTCAGACATTACATACCACAATCTGTAGGCAAGAAATACACCTTTTTTTAGTTTTTTAAAATATGAATTTTGGTTGCATTGAATAGCTAAAATAACTTTGGGGCAAAGAAAGGTTGATTAAAACAAAAGATCGTGATATAAACGTTTCATTTACATTAACTTACATTAGGTAGTAGTAGTAGTCTATTTGGAAAAAGCCAATAATACAAAATATGTAGGTAGTATGTACCAAGATACAAAATTCTTAAGACTATACACATGTCTAAATGCTCATGAAAACCTTAAAACATTTAAGAGTAATTAGGAAGATTCCTGAGAAATTAAACTGATTATTTTTTATTACAACAGTGAAAAAAAATCGATAAGTATTTTTTTATTTCCACTAAATATGAATATTACGAGAGCTATGCCAGTTTTTAGTTTTGTATATATAGATATACTATGCATGGTGTCACGTAATAATTCATGTGTATTGTGACGTCATAAGCACATTTCAAGGCGTATCTGCCTCATTTTTCGCCTTATGAAAAAAAGAAAAAACACGTGTCCACTTAGTTTTCATGGGCTATCGAAAAATTGATGAAACTCCCTCATTGTTCCGTATACCTGTTTCTGCTATTTTAATAGATTTTTTTTTAAATATATTACAGACTGTTCTTTAGGTTCAACATAGAAATAATCCGTGGGGGAAGCTTTAACATTTTTTTCCAATTTTTACTCCCTTCTTTTATTTTTTCTTTACCTTTACTGATAGAAAAGACATACAAATTGTACTTTACGTCACTCACTACACTTTTCTGTCCTAAATTTTTAAAAGAAGGGGGTAAATATTGGAAAAAAAATTAAAGCTCCCCCCACGGATCATTTCTATATTATTGAACCCATATATGTAGTATGTAAAACAATTTTTAAAAATCTTTTAAAATAGCAGAAACAAGTATGGGGAACAATTACCCATTTAAGGATCCAAAAAAAAAACTGTTTAGAGCATCAAAGCTCCTCAACAAAGTAAATTAAAATCCATTCTACCTATAAGAAGACTCTTTTAATACAAAATGATAAAACTGAATAAACTCACTGCTATTTATGCATCGTGACAGTAAATAAACCATTTTTAAGATATTATTCCCATATTTTGAATGTAATGCTGCAGTTATCCTTAAAAGAAAATGATACTTACTTAAAATAAGAAATCCCTGGTATTCTACCCTTATTTTGGCAACACCAAATCAAACACCGTTGAGTATTTTCTGTGACCTTGGCAGTTGACGCCATTGTCTTTTAAGGTCTTTTGTCTTTCAATCATATTCCTAACGTCTACACCAACTTATACACTAACAAAATACACTAATAACGAACTATTATAATAATAAACTAAACTAGATGTCCAGGAGTAAATTAGTTATTTTCAACGAAAACGATAATATAAACCACTCAGACGCACGTACGTACTTCAATATGTGAACGAAACGAAATGCCGAAACCCATTACGGCAAACACAGAAAAAAGAATTATTTCAAGCGCAAGCAACAAGCAAGAGAAATTTGATAATATTTTTGATTACCGAACTGTAAAAGCTTTATGAGCTGATTTCGTTCTGTCGCTTCTCGGTGTTTGTGCGCATGAGTAAAATTATCCTATTTTCAGTTCTGTCCGACGCAGAACCCGGTTTTTTTCCCATGATTGGTACGATTTTTCGACGCTTGCAGACGGTTTGTGCTTATCCATATATGGAGATCGGTGCTCAAAACCGACTGAATAACAGGTGCTATTAGTTTACTGTTAGTGGTTAATGGTATTAGTTCTGCTTTACTTAAGTTTTACCATGAATAGATATGTTTTTTTAAGCTAAACAGTGAATTTGTAATCTATTATTTTTTTAATCAATCTACTATTTTTTTTTACATCAATCTACTACCTAACTGTAAAACTGATCTGGCAACACTGAAGGTGGCATTACATTTTCATGTCGAAGATGTCGATATAGGATATGTTTACACATCGGTGTCTCGAGTACTAGCAGACTCGCTCAATTTTTTTAATATGTGAGTTAGACTGTGCGAAGATTAGCCTCATGATCAGATGTGAGAAATTGATGAATATATAAAATCTATTGTTCAAACTTGAAATCTAAAGACTGGCAAATAATAACTAACAATCATTCTAATATTCAATGTAAAATAGACACAAATGACTTAATTTCCACAAATTTTATTTTTAACACTTGACATTATGTTTCGCTAAAACATTAGCTTCATCAGACGTACGGACTTAACTAATCCTGTGTTGTTACAAACAGAACCCATAAAAGTGTACAAAATTTGTGTCTATTTTACATCATAAAATGAATTTACACCAAGTAAAAGCCGAAACCATCATGTATCCTAATATTCGTTTACCGTAAAGGTCTTTTCGGAGTTGTCCCTGCAATATTATGGCTTGACGCAACGAAAGCATTGATTTTGATTAGAAGACTTGCTAACTTCAGAAGATTGCACGTGGATATAACCTCTGTATTTACGGTAAAGTAGTGCCTTGTCTAATTTGTATTCGTTGGACGTTGAACCATTGCCACATTCATTCTGTGATTATGTTATGGTTTTACAATTCCAAGGTCCTACAAATCATCAAAAATTTTGCCACGATGGCTAACTAGAGATTAATATAAAAGTTTTTTCTGATATTAATACGATGGCTTCGTCTCCGCAACACCAAATTAAAACTGAATTACCGGAGAATATTCAGCATAACGGTATGAAAGAAAATGTAGATTTGCCACAAGAAGATAAACCAACGGTAAGAGGTTTTGTTTTTTGTTTTTATCCCCTATTCTAAATAAAACTAGCAATTTAACTTTAACACCTTTCCAAATACATCACTTAGCAAATAAGAAACCAGTGTTTTCTTTATAACTGACACTGTTTTATGTCCTAGCTTTATTTTGTAAACTAATAGTATCTATTTTACAGCCCCAGTTGGGAGAAATAGCCATTGAAGCCTCTGAAATAGTTAGTCGGTTAGGACAAGCTGTAGAGGCTAATGCTGCTACCACAACAGAAATCATTCGAAAACCAACAACAGTCTTCCTGGGATTAGAGAAGAAACACACAAATGAAATTATTCAAATAATCCATGAACTTATCAGTACTGATGAAGATGGAGAACCTATTTCCTCATTGCCTTTTGATTCCATAACAAAGTTGGTCATGGTGTCTCACAGTTTAGCAGCCTATTGTGGTAGCCTAGAACGTGGTGTCCTGCAAAAATTGAGCTTGAGGTTCACTACCGATACTTCTAGATGGATAAGTCAAATGTTTGGGTAAGTTAATTTAATATAGTTTCATTTTGGAATGGACATCACAGTTAGTTCTTTTATACTGTTGAAGCAATTTATTTACCTAGGTATGCTCACATACAATTTTAAGAAAAACATATTACCATATTAAGTGATTTTATTTACAACTGAGTTATGGGTTAAAATTATTACTTTATGAGTTTTCAGGTTTTTGGACTGCTCAGCTTTTTACCATGAAGATCAGCTGGAGGGGCTTGTTAGAATAGCTAGAATGGTATTACACTACAAATTTCCTAGATATTTGGAAGATGGCACTTTAGCTTTTGCTTCATCCTTGCCTTTAATTTACAGTAGTGTTTCTAGTCCATTGGGAATAGTTCAATATCTTTGCAGGCAGCTAGGACTGCCTCTAGCTTGTGTTCGGCCAGTACCAGTTAATACACACTTTGGTAAGTTCCTACTGTTTAATAATTAGGTCTATGGAAATATGCCATTTTGATTAAGAGATCAATCACACTTACCAATAGCCCATTTTAACTACAAAAAACTTATCTATTTTCTAGGATCCAATTACACAATGGATGTCGCAGCTTTACAGAAAATGTTGGCAGACGACAGTGTTACTGGAAAAGTTCCTTTAATAGTTATCGCAGATGCAGGAACTCCTATAACTGGCCATGTAGACAATATAATAAGAATTAAAGAGTTGTGCAAAACGCACAATTGTTGGTTGCATGTTAGAGGACATAACCTTTCGGCTTTAACGCTTCCAAATCATTCTAGAAATAGCCAGGTACTAGTTTAACTAAGATAAAGCAGAAATTCTATTTTACAATATTTTCTAATGTAATGTTCCTTAGCTTTAACAGACTTAGAACATTTTATAAGCAGCTTTGTCTCCCGAGAGGCGGTTAACTCCTTAAAATTTGTACACCGATTTAAAATCATCCTAAGATTTTAACTGATTTATGACATTTAAACTGATTTACCCAGATTTATTCTAGGTTTTAGCTGATTCATGAAGATTTACAAAGATTTTACCTCATTCAATAAGATTTAAGCGATTTATAAAGATTTATCATCATTATCATTATTATTTAGGTGATTTACAGAGATTTGTTGTGATTAGAGTGATATATGGTGATTTTACATGGGATTTATGGAGGTTAAACTGATTAATGATCTGCAAGTTTCTCAGCGTTTGCTAGTCCATTATGTTCTACGATTAAGCAGGTTACTTATTATTCTGTTTTATCGTAAATTGATTACACTATAAACTTAAAAAAAAAATGGCTTTTGTGATTTTTCTTCTAATTTAAACTAGTATTTAAAGGAAAATTTAGGAAAGGAAATTTTTTTAAAATTTGGTGAAGGAACATTTTGGAATATCATAAGAAAAATGTAAAAGTTTGATGTAATTTGTTTATTTCCTAATTGACCTCTGGTTTCCCGGAAATATATTTCATAAAATAAATAACTTTTAACAAAGCAGAACTTGTTTACGTGAAACATAATAATAATATGTAATAAGTAGGTATATGTATACATATCCATAATATGAAATAATATATAAAAAAAAACCCGATTTGGAAACTTTATTAGAGTTTCATATATTTATACATTTTTTCTATTTTGTTTTTGTCCATTCTTTTTAGTGTGAAGGGATCATTGCCACACAAATCAATGGGGCCATAAAATACAATTTTTTTTTCAACAACTTGAACCTCTTTATCTTTTGGCCAAACGTATCTTTCCAAATCTTGTTTTAAAAATTTTATAAGAATGGTGTCATCCTTATTATTATCATCTTGACCTATAACTCGTCCTAAAAACCATCCTATGTCATAAAATATGGCATAGTATTTTTCAATTTCTATGTGCACTTTATTTTCTTTCTTAGTTTCCTCTTTATCGCTTCTTTCGTTTTTGTCGTTAAAATCTTCTGAGTCATCTGAGCTATTGTCATGCAATGAAATATCTGAAGACTCTTCGGAAGAGCTTTCCCCGCTTATCCTTAGTTTCTTTCTTTTTCCGAGTCTTCTTCTTTTATTTGCGATTCTTTTGACCGGATTTTCTTTCATGAATTTTACTCCAATTTTTTCAGTTTTTTTCACTTGTAAAGTACCTCTCACCCGTAATAAGCGGTCACTACTTAGTTTTGAAGACGAATTTTGAAAAAGCCAACATAAAGAAGATTTTTTTACTGTCATTGTCTTTCCGGTATTTATAGTGACCTTTAAGAATGATGATGTTTGGGTTATCTCATTGTTTGGGTGAGTAAAGTCTTTTAAATTCAGTGTTCCCTGTGACGAAAACATATCCCTTATAAGATTAACATCTTCAAGATCTGAATCGTTAATAATGTTGTCTTCAAGCGAGTCTTCAAGTTTTTGATCTTCAAACCCGAGTACTACAAATAAAATTAAAAATGTATGTCTTTATTGTTTACAGAATATGGGATATTTTCCCTAAGAAATTAAGTCGTGTACGGAAACAAAAAAAAAATTATAGATTTAAGTTAACATTTTATCGAGCATTTTATTAAGTCAAATTAAAGTAAAAGTTATACTGGTGATATTTACCATTTTCCCGAGCATTTTCCTCATCACTTTCAGGGTCTTCACTAAGATTGAGGTCTTTATTAAGTTTTAAAATGGGCCGATAATATATTTTACTGTCCACTTCAATTTCCATATCCGAAAATATAGTTTTAACGTATTCAACAGCTTCATAAATAGTAGCTTCAATTTCTGTTTCTGTAGGTAAAGGTTGCTCTGCTGACTTATTGGTATTATCACAAAGTCTCTTGTTCTCTCTTGCAAATTTATATCCTTCTAAAAGAAATATTATGTTATTAACTTAATGCGGACAAATTAATAGTAGTATATAAAACAAATATCCAAACTTTTCTTAAGTATATCATTTTAAAAACGATTAAATATACAGTACGTCCACGATCGAGGAACCAAGGCAACAAAATAAATGAACCAAAAAGTGAAAGATATGAAAAAAAAAAAGTCACTCTTCTTAAAAGTTTTTCCTTAAAAAATTAATTCGCGCTATCAAAAATTAATGTTTTATACAGGAGAAGTTAAAAGTACAAAAACATGACTTTCAAAATCAAAATAATTTTGAAAATATATTTTTAAACAGCAGATGTAAAGAGCGGTACATTTTTTAGTCAATTTATTTCTCGATTTATCCTCTTGGGACCTCTATCCGTGGACATACTGTAAACCAAATTAATAACTGTTGTTTCTTAACCATTTGAAAAATATTAAAGCAGCTTCAAATTAAAAATTTGTAGACCTTTTGAAATGCATTTTTTTAAATATAATTTGCTATCATTTTAAAGTTTTATGAAAATTGCCCCTATAGTCCTATAGGGGCAATAAAGGTAGAAAAAAACAAGTAAAAGTAGCAATAACTTTGCTAATAATTACTGATTTTTATTACAAAAAAAAGTAATTTAAAGCAGTTTACCTGTGTCTTGTGAAATTTTACCAATCAACTCAGCTCTCGTAAGTCGGTGTAGAACTTCAAACAAGGAAAAGTTCACCATTGTGGAAAATGTGCTGGTTAGTGATCTTAACTCCCGAAATTTTTTTTCGCACGGCTGACTACTAAGTAACCATGGATAAAATTTGTTGATTGGACTATCTCGACATCTTCTTACATATTGCACCAGTGCATGTGCGTTTAATTCAATGCAAGTATAGCAATTAAGGGTAATAAAATTCTTGGTTAAAGAAGCATTATTGTCATTTGACACAATATATCGCCAGACTCGAAAAAATAAAGTAGATATCCACATTTTAAATATTCTTTGGATTGGAGTCAATTCCTTGCATAAAAATGCGTCGAGGATGAAACGGGATATTCTTAGAAAGGCTATTGTTCTTTTTGAATCAGGAATATTATCTTTTAATGCTTCAACTACCTTTTCTTGGGTCATTTTGTCAAAGCTATCAAAGTTCATTTTATCTATGGGATTAAGGATCGAATATGTAAGACTATGTTTATCTTTGGAAACTGTATCAATCAGATTTTTGAGATGTTCACTTGAAATCTCATATTTTCCAATGCGTAGGTCTACGGAAGGCGGAGCAAATCCAACAAGCTGATTATTTTTTGGTGAAAACTGTATTTTACTATTGATTGCCGTTTGATCCTCACTTATCCATATATTTAATGGGTACTTATTATCTGTAAGGTATGCTTTTAATTCTGAGAATCGGAATAAACCTTCTTCAATTGTTTGATTATCGACTACTCTTTTCCGGATTGTTGAAGGACTGGGCATGATATTGCTTAGATTTAGGTGAAGCGTTTCATACATCAGTTTTCCGCCGGTTAAATATAACCATGTGCAAAAGTTTTTAAAATTGGCCTCATATTTTCTTCCTTTGTACTCACAATGCTTGGTTTTGTTCTTAATTAAGGCCTTAAAAAAGTCGAAATATTTGTATCATTTGAAAGGTCTACGTTTAAAAAAGTCAGTGTTTTCTTAAAATCTGTATTTTCAGAAACATAATTTGAAAATTCCTTTTAAACTTTTTCAACTAACGGGAAAAAATCTGTTATGTTATAGTTGTGAGCAGACACGGTGTTAAGTTTTCTTAAATTTCGCTGCTGCCGACTCTATACTGGGTCCCGCCTCTTATGGGATTTTGAGGAGAACGGAAGTACTTTATAGTCATTTGGCAAAAGGCAGGTGTTACTAGAAATATCCGCGGAAATATCAGTGTTCTCCGTCCTAATCGAGGTGGTAGTAGTAACCCTGCCTGATTCAAAATTTGAAGCCGCATCCTCATTAACAGACGTAAACATTTGAAAGACACTATTCAGAAATGGTTGCGGCTCGGCTTGGAGCTCGAGTTGAGAAAACGGCGGAAAACTGGGAAAATTGTATGAGATATTTGTATTTTCGAGGCTATTTCAACAGATGGTTGAACCACAATATTTTGTAATATTTCAATTTTGACCAACACATGGGTCTGAATTTTTAGTCATTGGTTTTCCATTTTTATGTAGCATCAGTTTTTTTAATAAATTCTTCGTTTTGGCTTTTTTTTGAACAATTACAATATTCGCGCAAAAAGGATAATATTGAACACTGTGCGCTTTGTTTCTTCTTTTTTTTCGTAATTTCTGCTACATGTGACTTAAGATGTCTGTGATAGTTTGACAGAAGCCAACAATCAGAAGTAGTTCTAAATATTTTGGTTTTAAAAGAGCAAATAAAACATTTTATTATAGAAGTGTTTGATCCTGGCAAAACTTCAACAGTAATATTATTTACATTATTTACCAATGCGTTTATTGTTACATCTGTGTTCTCATCCTCCTTAATATTTCTGAGTAAAAATTCCCGGGTCCATCGAATGGCTTTACCGAAAATGAATTCTTGAACGCGCTTATCCAAGTCCTCGTTATTTGTATTACCTCCAGGGCATTCATCGGAAACCAAGTCGGACACATTTTGATTTGGGTAATATGGTGAACTTGACGATGAGCTAAGAAAACTACTTCGATTTTCGATGGAATCGCTACGAGGTTCAAGACTACAAGTAATAGCAGAATTTTCGATTTTTTTTTAAAACTATAGGCTGCCTTTTAATTAATGCTGTTTGTGTTCCTTTATCTAAACATTTTTTTCTTTAATTCTACCCAATATTTTTTTTTATCCTGGTAGTATAGAAAATCTGCTAGCATCAACTTTAAAACACCCTAGGTAATGCTCAGTATTTTGTGGAAACAAGGAATTAATTTGCGTTCTGGCGATTTCTTCTATTTCACTTATATCGCTATTGTTGCTAAAGAAATTATATTGTCAAATCCGGTAAACCTTAAAAGATTTTCCAAATAGGGCGGTAGTGACACATTAAATGTATTTATAAATTTAACACATCTTCATCTTTCTTTTCGCCTGTGGCTTTAACTAGCACCTGAGCTTGCTCTTTTGAGCCATTGTGAAGGTTATTTCCTCGATTATTTTCTAGCATTTTGCTTTATTTCCTAGAGCCAAAAAGATGTTTTAGTAGAGGTTTTAACTCGGGTTTTAGTATATATTAATAAGTAAATTAATCTCGAGATATTAATATATTTATATTAATATTATTATTATATAATATACAGGGTGTTTCCTAACTACGGTACGAAACTTCAGAGGGTGATACGTTAGGTCGTTGTAACAAAAAAAATTCCTATGAGGATATGTCCGGAGTTGCTTCGTTTCTGAGATACTCTATTGAAGTTTAAAAAAAAATCCGTATTCGGTATTTACAAAAAAAATCATCCTTAAACCGATTTGGTTGAAATTTGGTTCAGTTATTTGAAGTAATAAGGCGCTTATTAAGCTCTAACTAGATTGAAATTATTAGGTCCAGTGGCGTCTCAGTTGGCACCACAGCCAATTATTGATAAGAAAAAAAAGTACGTCACTGACTTTTTTTGTAGTATTTTTATTTTTTCAAATTAAGCAACTAAAAATACAACTTTTTGGTCTCTCCTGTTTTCTTCATATCTGGCTTCGTTTTCGAGAAAAAAAAATAAAAATGTCCATGAATAGGTTTTAGAATGAGTTAAAATGATTTTTTTTCTCGAAAACGAAGCCAGATATGAAGAAAACACAAGAGACCAAAAAGTTGCTTAATCTGAAGAAATAAAAAAACTAAAAAAAAGTCAGCGGCGTACTTTTTTTTCTTGCAAATAGTTGGCTGTGGTGCCCACTGAGACGCCACTGGACCTAATAATTTCAATCTAGTTAGAACTAAATAAGCGCCTTATTACTTCAAATCACTGAACCAAATTTCTACCAAATCGGTTTAAGGATATTTATGGTTTTTTTTTAAACTTCAACGCCCTGTATCTCAGAAACGAAGCAACTCCGGACATATCCTCATAGGAACTTTTTTCTTACAACAACGACTTAACATATCACCCTCTGAAGTTTCGTACCGTAGTTAGGAAACACCCTGTATAATATATTATATTAATATTAAAAGAAAGTACAATAACTGTACTTATGTAGGTATATAGTAGTTTTTTCATTTACCTTTAATTATATGTAGAAAATTAGAGATCTGGGCTCAGACAAGGAGCGAGATATAATAAACCGAGTAATACCATATAGTTACAGCTAATTAATTATGATGACTTACCTTTCCAAAACGTAGTTTGATCACAAACCATGAAATTAAAAAAAGTACCTCAAAAAACCAAGAGGAAAATTACAAATCAACCGAAATCGCGACCGAAATCTAATAATTGGCGCTATTTCTAATGAGCCCGTGAGCCGACTCGTCCGCACTTGCACAGGCAGTCTGGAATGGGAAATGGGTGGGGAGGGACTGTTGTCGAGTCTGTTGTATTTTGTGCGGGAAATTTAACAGTTGGATTTACATTGATATATAGGTTATTTATCTTGATTTTTGGAGTTTTCTCTTGATTTCTAAAGATTTATCCTGATTTAACTAGATTTTTGGTGATTTACACTGATTTATCGTGATTTAAAAAGATTTTTACTGATTTATGGTGATTTTATCTGATTTATGAAAAAATACACTGATTTACACAGATTTATTCAAGATTTTAATTGATTTATGCCATTTATTTATCTCCCCCTCGTTGTCTCCATAAGGTCAGCTGGAAGATTTTGCTTATTGCTGGCTTTCTAGCACTTCTTCCCAAGAATATGTTTAATGAACATGTGATTTTATTACATAAGCTTATTTTGCAAAAGCACAGACTCTCTGAACTTCAGAATTATATGTAATGACGAAAGTACCAAAAACTAGGTTACTTTACCTAATATACTGTACTTTTTTTTTAACAAACTTAAACACCTAGGTGGGGAGGGGATCATATAGGGGGTCTGTCATACTGCGATATTTTGTGTAACCAAGATTTTGCCCCTATTAAATGTGACAATGACAATCAGATTTGTTAAAATATAATATTATTTTTAGGTTCCTTCAGTAGCAGACAGTTTTACTCTGACTCTGGGAAGTTGGTTGGGAATACCTGGTCTTCCCAATGTTGTATCCTTTTTACTATTTATAGAACATCATAAGTAACAGCATATCAGACAGAACTATTTTGTGTGATTTCACTCACCCCAGTCATATAAGCTGGTTTTCATATTATGGACTATTATTTTACAATACAAAATATAACATATAAGTCGCACGATTTTTTTTTGTTATTAATAGTATTACAATACAGGGAGGTGCAAACCCACATCTAACAATTATTAATGTCAGTTCTTAGGTTTCCCCATTTAAATTTCTCATTAGAAGGTATGAGCTCGTGACCACAGTACAGTTGGACATTCTGCGGCATGCCCTTAAGACAAAAATTATTATTTTTCCTATTTTACAACAGACACTATATAGGTTATGGGACCAAACGAACATGGCCCGAAACAAACAAGTAGGCACCTCAAGAGAAAGCACCTTACCCTTGTTGGCTGGCCTTCATACTGACCACCAGAGCAAGAGAATAATAACGCTGCCACTTTGGGCTGCCCTTCAGAGTTTGGGTAAAGATGGAGTTTTGTCGAGGATCAGGGAAAATTTCCTTGCCAGTGAAAGACTCTATGCAGCGCTGGACGTTTTCAGACACGTCAGGGTTTTGGTGAGTGTGTTTAGATGCCATACTGTAGAAAAGGTATAGGCGAATTTCGAAAGTGTATAGCTTTGGTAGAGTAAACAAAATCATAATGACTCAAGTCAGGAATTTTTTGTTGTCAGATAAAAATAAGGCAAGTATTAAAGCCATATGTTTCTGAGTATTTCACCACTTCAAATTATGATCACAAATTGACTAGGGGTCAATTTGTAGAGAATTTTTTTTATAAAAACTTGTTTAAAAATGCCTTTCATTGCTGTCGAAGTAGTTTAATATGGTAAAATTCTATTTTCAGAGTCCCAAACCGGGAGGCGAGAGTGGTGCTTATACAATAACTGAACTGATTTCGAAACCTGCAAGCATATCTGTAAGTTATTAGTATACATATATATTTTTTCTTTTAATTTAATTTATCAATCAATCAATCAATCAATCAGTCTCTTTATTTATAAAAAATACATCAAATTGCGTATTTAAATAAATGGCGTCACAAAACAGATTTTTTTACAAGAAACACGATATATAAAAATAACATACATTATAAAACTTATTATAAAAACTTAAGCTAGCGTACCTAATATACTTTAAGCCTATAAAATAAAAAATAAAAAAATTAACCTCATATACATATACAATTAATTCATATTTAAAAATTAATATTAAAATTGCAACAATTGCTTTGGGGTCATCTGCGGAATGACAAAAACTCTGCCATGGAATAGAGCTCACACTCAACAACATACCGACATACAGATCTTTTAAATATTTTCAAATCAGTAATCTGCTTCATTGTGTTAGGAAGTGCATTGAAGTAAGTTATACAGCAATATAATGGGCTACGCTCAGACTGTGTGAGTCCATGCACAGGAATGTTAAGGTCTAAGGACCTGGTATTATGGCTATGATTTGGGAAATATTCTCTGAATAATGATTTATTTCGGTGCATGAACATCAAGCGCTCAAAAATTTGCAATCCAGACGTAGTAAATAATCCATGTTGCCGAAAAACTCCTCTACAAGACTGCTGCCAGTCCAAACCCAGAACTATGCGTAGAGCACCCACCGCATTGCCCCAAAATATTGTTCCAAATCTAAGGATCGACTCAAAGTTAGCATGTTATGATACCAATAGTGTTTCACAGTCCAGATATCTCCATAATGTCTTTAATAAGTAACAGACCTTGTTTAATTTTCCACATATATACTCTAGCTCCTTACTCCAACTCAGATGACAATCAACATATATATATATACCTAAAAACTTTGCCTCATTGCAAAAATTTACTTCTTTGTACAAAAGCTCAGCTTGGTTGGGGCACTGTGCAGAAGACCTGTTAGTTCTGAATAGCACAAAAGAAGATTTGTCAGCACTTAAAAATAGGTTATTGTTGTCGAACCATCTCTTAGCCTCACTCAAACTATCCCTGCCCAGCTGTATGACCTCCCAACTGTTGGGGCCACTGTAAGCAGATTAGTGTCATCAGCATAATTAACAGAAGCCACTCTTGCTGCAGGCATACGTACACTTAAATCGTTGATGTATCACACAAAGATCAAGGGCGCAAGCACGCCGCCCTGCGGCACACCTATTCTCAGAAAATCCTCAACAGAAAAGCAGTCACATCCATCCTCATTTATGACAACCTTCTGTGGACGACCCCGCAAGCAAGACCCCAGTCACTCCAAAGGACCTCTTATTCCATAGCGTTCAAGCGTAGAAAGCAAAAAGGAAATATTCAAGCTATCAAATGCTCTCGAGAGGTCGAGGAAAGAGCCCATTGCAATGTCACCCCTCTCAAAAGCAGCCACAATCTCACTCACAAAATCATACACAGCGGTATTTATTGATTTTCCACGAAGGAATCCATGCTGACTAGTGCTAATCAGACACTGAGATTTTAAGGAAGAGAACAACCTTATACTCATGAGGTTTTCGAATATTTTTGAAAATGAGGACAACAGACTAATTGGCGTGTAGTTTTCAGGAAGTGTTGGATCACCCTTTTTGAATATAGGTTTTACTAAAGCTGACTTTAATCTGTCTGGAAAAATACCTGTTCTAAAAATCTGTCTTTAATTATTGAAAGTTCTTTGCTGAGGGGTCGACTATTTTCAAGCGTTACGAAAATTCCGATAGCGTAAGGGAAGTTCGAAGAGTGGGTCAGCGGCGACCGGAGGGGAAATGCGCACACGCTTGGTTAGGAGACGGCGGGCAGGAGGGGAAATGGATGCGTAACGTTGCGTATATAGCATTTACTTATGTGTTGGTGGAAGCGACCGGAAAGGGAGATGGCATACTGATAATTCTAATAATTTAACT
Organism: Pissodes strobi; assembly: GCA_016904865.1. Taxonomy (NCBI): domain Eukaryota; kingdom Metazoa; phylum Arthropoda; class Insecta; order Coleoptera; family Curculionidae; genus Pissodes; species Pissodes strobi. The sequence continues at coordinate 23,101 of MU188021.1, read as the reverse complement.
GTGTCTATAGATGTTAAAGAAGAAGTTTCATTTCTACCGCGCGTGGGCTTCACGCACCAAAATGTTTTCTTTTAAAATGGGACAATTATTAAATATTATTATTTGTTTAACAGTGAGTGACAAAAGCAACTAAACTGTAATTGTCGTTAAACGTCTTCCAAACATCACGATAGTCCCTGATTTAACTTAACGTTTTTCCCCGCTAAATTACACAGTTACAATGATCAGTTCATTTCAATGTTGTAAGAATAAGAATTTTAGTGATTACTGCTGCATCTTTTGCTTTGCTGTATTTCATCCAAGCTGTATGGAGAGATCAAGTGATATTGTGAAACTGGGAGGGCATAGATTTTTTTTGTTCTTCCGAATGTCAAATAGTCCCAGAATAAAGAAGAAATGGTCAGTGGGTATGAAAATAAATTAGCGGAACAGAGTAAAGAATTAGAGAACCGGGAAAAATACATTGAACGTTTAAAACGTAATAGCCGAGCGTTCGAGGATGAAGTTTCTGAAGCAGAACAAAAGCTGCCTGATCAACTGCTTAAGCGTTGCTGTTGAAGGAGATAGCTAATTTTAATGACAGACAAAAGGAGGAAGCTTAAATTGTGGCGAGACACAAGCATGGAATTGAAACAAAAAATTGAGGAACTAACAGATCTAAACAAAAACCTCGTAACATCGATCAACACATTGGATGACTGGCACGTGAAAGAATTAAAAAAAAATTCGTCAGGTACTGGATACGGAAAGACACCAAGCAAAGAACAACAGCTCACAGACTAATAACACCACCAATCCAAGTAAGAGTAATTTGCCTGCCAAAATTAGCTCCATTCTTAGTGGGAATATACAGGAAACTAGCGTGTCAGAGGGAGCAAGTCAATCTGCTCGTAATCTGCATCTGCTGAACGGCGCAACTAGAAGAAGGCTTCTCGTCATGGGAGATCAAGGTATGAAGACAGCTGAATTGCTGTTTAAGAGACTATCCAATAACGAGTTTGACATAAACTGCCAAATAAGAACGAGAACTTTTTTATTAGACCTTATAAGTGAATGTAAAGTGCTTTGGCAAAAATTTGACAAGAACGATTTTGTTATCTTGTTTGTTCCATGCGATAATGCAAAAAGAGGTAAGCCATTAACTGATGCTGTATTAGAGACTTTGTATAAAAATACATTAAACACAAACTTAATAATTATTGGTACTGCTTAACAGTCTTTTAGACTAATACTAAATAATTTTTTGCATAGTCAAAATAAATATTTACAATCCTGTTTTAGTGAAAAACAAGTTGCCTTTTCTTTGTGCAGCTAAAAACGGATTTTTAAATTATGGTACAAAACGCGAACTTATTTCTTTTATACCAAATAGCTATATTCTCCCTATCTGTATAATAACATTAAAAGATGGTTTACACTCCGAAATAACACATGCGCGGGACAAAACCGCTTTGAATAATATAGAAAACAAGCATGGTGCCATTGTAAATAATACTTTTTATGCTGCTGAATATGCAATCGGTAAGAAATAAAGTGGAGGAGTAATTAATGTTTGTAAACAGCGTTGGCGATCCTCATTTTATACTCTTGACTGAGCATTGGTTGATTGAGCATGAAGCTCTTTTTTTACCTAATTATGTGTGTTGTCCATATTTTGTCGACCCAATTTTATTCATGAAGAAACTGTTATTTTATTGCACAAAGATTTATGTAATTTGTATTGCTTCTCTGACTTTGCAAGCTACAACGATCTACTGGTTGAAAAGGAATATGAATTTTCAATTGTTTGCTCGTCTAAACTAAATATTTCTATTTTGTGTCTGTACAGATCACCCAAACCCAATACTGATTGTTTTACTTTAGCTATTAGGTTAGAGACTTTACTTTTACGTTTTCCTGCACATGCGATTTTAATATCAATTTTATGGATAAAGTTAATTTCAACACATTGTCTTTGTACAATTTGCTTGGCGACGAGCCAACCCGCATTACTGCTAATTCATCTTCGTTGATTGACTATGTATGCTCAAATTTAAGTAGCGAAAGTTTGGAAACTTCTGCAATGAACGCAGGGTTATCTGATCATGAAACCATTATCAGTAAAGTTAAGATAAACTTAAAAAGTTGCAGAACACTAAAGCCTAAGGGTAAGCTATACAGTGTGTCCAAAAAAGTATGCAACATATGGGAAACTTCTTTATTATTGGATTCTCAGAAAATTTTATTCTTCATAAAAGTTGGTGCTTGACCTAAAACAGTAACCGACTATTTCAAGTTAGTACGTTTTAGTGCGGACGCAAATATAATTTTTCCGAAATCGCGTCAAGAGTAAAGTACCTTAATTTATAAAGATACAGCAAAATCTTATAAGGAAAAGTTCTTCCAAATTAAAAAAGTAATCTAAATATGAAATTTGAGTTAAGTACATCAATTTTTAATTTCCCTTTTTTTCTCGATTTTTTTCTTAAACGTTACGCCATCGGTGAATGCTTTGTTCTTTTGGTATTAGTATACTTGCCAAGCAACTTCAAAATTTATTTAAAGCAGACATTAATTACATAGTTGCATAATGTTTCAGTTATTACAGAGATAAAAGCCAGTTTAGGTATCAGCGTGTGGCAAACACATTTAAACAATTTTGGTCCAAAATAATTCTCCACAATAATTATTACAAAATACAATTGGAATGACTGACCCAATAATAATTAATTTCATAATATGTCAGAGCGAAGTAAAATTATTGCTATTTTTTATTTTTATTCCAAATGCATGGCCTACTCTTCAAGACCAAACATTTTATATGGCTTTTTAGGATACTTAAGCATATTTTACTCATCGGGTGCAAAAGATAAATAAATTATTAGTTGTTTTACATGAAATGAAATGAGTTGGGTCTATTCATGATTTTGACTGGAAAGAAATTTGAATCAAAAGTGTTTAAATGTGTTTGCAACACACTGATACCTAAACTGGCTCTTATCTCTGGAAAAACTGCAACAATATGCAACTATGTAACTAATTTCTATCTTAAATAAATTTTGAAGTTACTTGGCAAGTATACTAATAACAAAAGAACAAAATATTCTCCAGTGGCGTAACGTTTAAGAAAAAATCGGGAAAAAAAAGAAAAATTAAAAGTTGATGTACTTAACTCAAATTTCATATTTAGATTACTTTTTTAATTTGGAAGAACTTTTTCTTATAAGATTTTGCTGTATCTTTATAAATTCAGGTACTTTACTCTTGACGCGATTTCGGAAAAATGATATTTGCGCCCGCACTAAAAGCAGTACGGAAAATTTGAAATACTCATTTACTGTTTTAGGTCAAGCACTAACTTTTATCAAGAATAAAATTTTCTGAGAAACCAATAATAAAAAAGTTTCCCATATGTTGCATACTTTTTTGGACACACTGTAACTGAGAATAATTTTAGGAAGTTTTCTGAACTGTATCTTCAAGCAAATTGGAACAACATTCTCATGTCTCACGATCCCCTCGAGCATTTTCACAAAATTTTGTATGACAGTTTTAACAAATGTTTTCCTTTGGTTCACATAAAGAAAAAAAAACAATGGTTTACCCAAGGATTAAAAATGTCAGCCCGTAACATGCGCTGCCTTCATTACCTGAGAAAATATATTATTAATTCTAAAATATTTATGCGACACTTTAGTAAATATCGTTCTATATATAGGAAAACTATTAAGTTAGCTAAAAAATCCTACTATGATAATCGCATTGCTTCTGCTAACAATAAGCAAAGGGAATGCTGGGCCATTGTTGGTGAGTTAAGTGGCAGAAACGTCGACACCACCCTTACAAGTCTGACCAACTCCATGACTATTATGTGCTTCTGGGATGAAAGCGTCAAACATCATACCGGGAGATGCACTACAGTATCTCAGACACGTGAATGTTCTTGAGTCTTGAGTCTTTTTACTTTGAGCCGACAGATATAATGGAGATTAAGCGAATCTGCTTTGAAGTCAAGAATAAAAAAACCTCTGGGTATGATGACATATCTATTAACATATTGTTAAATCTCCCTGATTTCGCATTTTCTGCGCTTGCCGAAGCTATTAACTCCTCATTTTTATCGGGTATTTTTCCTTCTTGTCTGATGCTTGCCAGAGTAATACCTCTGTAATAGTGACAATGGTGATCCGTCCAATTTCAGACTCACTTCGTTGCTTCCAATTCTGGGCAAGCTAGTTGAGAAATTGGTTTATAAACGCATTATCAGTTTTATTAATAGACATAATATACTTTTTCTACAAGCGTGCGAAAAGTACACACTTTCCGCAGGCACGACTGTGCGGAAAGTTGCACTTTTCCGCACGCAAAAACTTTCCGCACGCTCAACAGTGCGGAAAGTATTTTCGTACGGAAAAAAAATGAAGTCTTCACTCATTTACATTTTATTTGCATTTTTTAATGAAACATAAACAATAACAAATAACGTGATTTTAATGTACAAAGTTACTTATTATTTACATTTAGATTGAAAATACAATGGTTTGCATTTTGTAAACTTATTGCCGATGCAAAAAGGTCCCACGTTGACTGCGAACTAAGGCATGTTCTTTCATTATTAGTATCTCCCATTAATGAACTTGAATGAGATTCTTCAGCATTATTATTCGTATTGGTATTTTGCATGGAGCTGCTTGCTTCTGATATTTGCAAAATTTTATTTGATGTTTGTTTTTTGTTTTCAATCGATTCCTCTATGTACTCTCTACTGAATTTCCAGCCTCCGTGCCTTTTTATACTTGCAATATTCGCGCCTGAATCGGCAAGCATGGTCGTTAGGATCGCCTGAAGCTGTGCCCTATAAATTCTTCAGGATTAGGTAGACGCAAGAACACAGCACTCTCCGAAGGTATCTTGCCAATTATATTAATACCAACACATTGCGTATAGTGCATTTGCCATGAATATATTTAACAAAAAATCTTCTGTGTGGTGTGGTTGAAGGGCGTAATAGAGAATATCTTTTATAATAGTCTAGGTACATACCATTTTTTAAGTCATTAAATATAGCACAGGTTCGACTTGAATAAGTTTTTGTGTTGGAAATTTTGATTACTTGATAAATACGTCAATTCTTCACGACGACACGCTCCAGCCAATGCAAATATAGTGACCCCTTTCATTAAAAGATAAATATCATCGGGTGCTTCATTAATAAACTTGAAAATATCAGTTTTGCTGAATATTTTTGACTTTTTGAGCCGAAATAGTTATTTATTTTACTAGGCAGCAAAGTAGTAGATTGACTGCCGCGGCGATAGTTCAGCTAAGGCAGTCAATCTACTTTGCTGCCGAGTTGAACATATTAAAAGTGTCGCTCGCCAATAATGCAATAAACTTACATATTTTCCTATTTAGACGCGTTTTGCCCCTCCGTGTTGCCAAGTCGCGAACTGTAGTTTACCTTTCATATCACATTATGATATTACTCATTTTCTTGGCAATAGCATGTTATATTATGTGAAATTAAAGTTCATTATCAGATTCAGTGAATGGTGTGCTTGAACGGGGACTAAAACTCACCTTAAATATCGGTGTAAAAGGTCATTAAAAATTTTGTTTTGTCATTATTATTGTGTGCTTGTTTGGACCGCGCTCGTAGAAAAAATGTTGTTCCTAACGCTTGCGCAAAGTGACTTTTCCGCACTCGACTGATTGACCGAACTCCGCTTCGCGTCGTTCGGTCAACATCAGTCGCGTCTGGAAAAGTAGCACTTTGCGCACTTGTTAGGAAAATAACTAGTTCCTAACACTTGCGGAAAGTGACTTCTCCGCACTCGACTGATTGACCGAACTCCGCTTGGCGTCGTTCGGTCAACATCAGTCGCGTGCGGAAAAGTATCACTTTGCGCACTTGTTAGGAAAATAACTATTAACATACTTGTTTGAGTGACTTTATTACGAATATAATGTTTTCAGACATTTTCAAGGGTGCGAAAGCAAAAAAAAAGTATTTAGTAAAACGTTTGACGGATCTGTCTCACAGCCGGTGATGCTGGTAGAATTTGCCGCTTGCGCGCAAACGCCAGTTAGTCATCTGTTTATTTTGCAGTTCGACAGGAAGATAACCTTGTCTTTTGGCATTGTAATGTATAAACAATGCTTTTGGCGTCAAATATTAAAGTCATTAAACACAATTTTCAATGTTTCCTGCTCAATTATTATGGCCAAAAAAAGATTGTCTGATTAGCAGCATGCACAGGTTAATGTGTCTGATTTAAGCAATTTTGTGATGCAGAGTCGTCTTTCTACCAGATATACATGATTTCAGACAAATAGTAATAAGTTGCCCCTTCCCAAAATTTTTACATATTACGCAGTCTCATAAAAAGAAACGCACCGCTTCATATTTCTGAAAATGTTTTTTTAAGTATCAACTCACCATAATTAACGAAAGGAAATAGTTTTCAGCCAGATAGCAAAAAGTTTTTTTCTTTTGTCATTTTTATTTTTTTTAAATTCCCCTATGTACCTGCACCACCATTTTTTTCTGATATCCAAAAAAACATATCATTTACACTATTAATTAATAGCATATCGAAAAGCAGACAGTTTGCTATGAGTTTTTAGGGCCCAAATTGATAACAACTTTAAAAATTAATTAAGGGTATAAACACCACAGAAAATTTCTTAAAATACCAGTTTTCGAATCAAAATAATAAAATTAGCAAAGCCACAAAGAAGTTTGCGAATAGCGATTGTCGAAAAATCTTGGTCGTGGCCTCCCGAACTATTACTTTGCTGCCAAGGCAGGAAAAGTAATAATTTACTGATTGATATGTGTCTGCATAATTAATATTTGCTGTCAATCGGAGAAAAAAACAACATTTTGACGTTTCAAGTTAGCTGACAGTTTTGGAAATCTTCCAGTGTCAACATTTTTTCGTTTTCTAATTACCATCTTCATCATAGAATATCATGACCAAAGAGTCGATGGCTTACAAGTTTTACTGGCTTCTGAAAAATAGGCTAAAAGGACTTCTTCTTTAAACCCTCTGACATTTCTTTTTTCACACCACGCACTGGTTGAACACATTAAATTCATTCTCGTATCTTGTTCGGGATTTTTCCAGTAGTAATTCTAAGCTGGCTTTTTTTGCTTCCGCTAGGATAGATTGGGGAATTGCGTAGTTTTCTTCATCACTTTCCATCAGAGAAAAAATGCAAATAAAATATAAATGAGTGAAGACTTCAATAGTATATTAAGATACTAGTTTTAAAAGACCATACTTTATCGCACGAGCACGAAATTAGGAAACGACCCGCTTGAGGGGAGTTTTTAAAACGTGTATTTTATACTATTTTTTCTATTTTGCACGTTTTTTAATGAAAAACATTAATTTATTCAAGTCGCTACCAAAAGTTGGACGTCCATCTTGTCACTTTTGACGTCTGTATTATTAGGAATCCCATTCAAAACGGTGTCGAAATTTTTGCTATTGAGCCTTGGCATTGAATCAGTCAACAAAAGTAGTGTCCAAAAGAGCTTCTTTTCGACACTACTTTGCGTATCGAAAAGACTTCTTTATGATACCAAAATAGAAAAAGTTGTTTTTAATATATTTTTTAATATCCTAGAAGCCAATAGATATACCGACTACTATTATTATAAAAAAATATGTCAAGTGTAACAACAAAATTATACCTGTTTTTTTACTTCCGCCAGGATAGCTTTTTGGTTTTGAATGTAAATAAGTATTTGGTGTAATTTTTTTTTTCGGATTTTGATTGAGGGTCTTTGTGAGTGTGTAGTACCGAGGCAAAACGCTTGTAGAAGAAATAGTGTACCTAACACATGCGGAAAGTGTCTTTTCCGCACTCGATTGCTTACCGAACTCCGCTTCGCGTCGTTCGGTAAACTGCGGTCGCATGCCGAAAAGTATCACTTTCCGCACTAGTTAGGTAAAAAAATATTCCAGCTGCCAATTCGGGTTTCGTTCTTCCCTGAATACTGGTGATGCGATATTTGGCTTTCTCGAGACTCTGTTTCTAAGGATTAATGAGGGGGACGTTGCAGCGGCTGTTTCCTGCTATATTGCGAAGGCCTTTGATTGTGTTGATCATAGAATTCTTCTTGCTAACCTTCAGCTGTATGGTTTCCGCGGCAAATCTTGAGAATGGCTCTGCTCTTACCTTAAAGAACGCTCTCAAACAGTGCTCCTTAACAACAGTAATCACTTCCACATTGTATGAACTCAGGTGTCCCTCAGGGATCTGTATTGGGCCCGCTTTTATTTTTGATTTATGTTAATGATCTACCAGGCATTAATATTCAGGGATGATTCACCATGTTCGCTGACGATACCACAATTCTTTGGCAAGACAGCCATAGTGAGCGATTGACATTAAAGATTAACGATGACCTAATTAAGATTAAAGAATGGTGTAATGCTAACTATCTAGTTCTTAACATTTCTAAAACTAATATGTTCAAATGTAACTTGAAAGGAGTTTCTATAGTTGATACCCCGTGAATGAACTAGATTCAAGCAAATTCCTTGGTCTGCATATTGATAATCTCCTAAGGTTTGAAGATCATATTAAATATATATCCAAGAAAATATCTAAAGGATGCTATGCAATAAGAGTCGTGTCTGAGGAGTTGAACGAGGCTACAGCTGGAAATACTGGCCGAGACTCATCTAAGGTTTGGCATATGTTTTTGGAGATCATGCAGTAATTACCTTTTCACTGCGATTTTGGTATTGCAGAAGAGGGCTGTAAGGCATGTGTACGGCATAAAACCCCCTGAAAGCTGTAAACCCAGAAATTCTTACCTTACCATCCTTATTTATTCTGGAAACAATATGTCTGATTCACAAAAAATACGTCACCGAAATTCATTCGGAGTCATACTACCCAACACGCCGTTCTCACGTGACACATTTACCCATACCAACTTTCGACAAAATTAGATCTCTTATTTATACTGGCAAAAATTGTTTTAATGATTTACCACTACAACTGCGTCAGATTGGCTGTTTAAAACTTTAGAAGAAAGGCCAAAAAGCTACTAGCTGCAAAAGCCTATTATTTGTAGTTTGGGTGCATTGTGTAATGCGTTTTAGTGCTAGTTTTGTTCCTCCATTTATTATTTTTATTATTTTTTATGTAATCACTATTTAATGTTTTGTTGTTTTACTTTTTATGTATTCTACTTTCACTTAATTATTTTACTTGATGCTTTGTCTCTGAAAAGAATTTTGTACTTTTTTGACAATAAAGCTTTATTTATTCTTATTATTATTATTATTATTATTATTATTATTATTATTATTATTATTATT
>MU188021.1:0-13768 GCA_016904865.1 Pissodes strobi | reverse complement strand
TATTAAATAGTGTCACCGAAAAAAAGTCATAATATTTTAATATTTGTGGTACTTGTGTAATTTTTTTTGCTTTTTTATTTCAGATGCTGTTTGAATCCACAGCGTGTTGTGTAGTTTTCCAATTCATTCCTGATCTAGCCGAAAATGAAGTTTTGACCAAAATACCTCCATATTATGATAAACTTAATTCATGGCTGGGCCAAGTACTACAGTTGGATGCGTCACAGGTAATTTTCCTTTATTTTCTTCAACATGGCCTCATCAAGCTTTAGAGCACAATAAAGTGTAATAAGTTGATATTATTAAATTTTACAATTATTTTAGTGTAGTTTTGTCCGAATTTTAACATGCTGTGGATGAGTTTTTAAATTTTAATGTTACCTAAATCTAGTCTATCTCTGAATCAATGTTATATATACTTTTCTAAGCATTATTTTCTGGAATGAATGTATTTTGCGTTGTTTGTACTATTTTTCCAACCTATGTAATCATTTTATTTTGTAATGACATCAATAAATTATTTGAATTTAGCTGCTCTTCTTTTGAAGGTTAATAGACACAAACTGAGTAAATAAAATTATTATGTTTGAACGAAATTAAATATTATTATAGATACCGATTGACATATGTGATCTGGAAGACATAGGCGTAGTGCTCAGGTTCTGTCCATTCGAGAATTCGACTGGTCAACAACCAACTCTGGAAGAATTCAAGGCTTTCATACAATGTTTGGAGCAACAATTGGTCATATTGAGAGCGACGATTCACCACAAGGAGACGTTTAAAAAAATCGTGGAAGCTTCGCCTGTCCTTGTAGCAGTGGACTTACCAGACTGGGCAGGTAATGTTTGTTCTTAGTTTATATTTTTTGCTCATTAAAGAACTTGTAAAAACAGAAGTAAATAAGACTGATAACTGAAAAGAGTCATGTGCCATGACCTAAGGGTTTTTTTAGTACTAAAACCATAAAGAGGGTGACATATTAGGAATGATCACATTAGAGCACACTCTGTATATTCTTGTCACTTTGCGTTAATTATATTATTCAATTTTCAGGAATGGGCGGAGTAAGGTACTGCCCCGAAGGTTGGGAACAACTGCTCACCGACCAAATTAAAGACGAACTCAATAACCTTAACATGGCCCTTGTGGACGCCCTCCGATCGACTGATTCGGCGTTTTCGCTCGGTGAAGGTCAAGACGGTTTGATGTGCGTGAGGTTCGGCATGTTAACGCCACAGTCTGACGTTGAAGAGCTGCTGAATTTGGTGATTCGAGTCGGACAGTCGGTGGAGGAGAATTCTAGGGTGTTGGATTCGATGAGCGAAATTGTTAAGAAAGGTAATTTTGTACTCTCATTTATTGCAGCTCTGCCTGATCTGAGGCATAATTGATAAAAGGGTATAATTATTGCTATAGTAGAAATAGTAATTTTCAATTATTTTAGTATAGTCAACTACACTTATCATACGATTTATCAACGACAAACTCTGGAGTTTGATTTTCTTGCCTTGCGTTTAATCATCCCCTCCAAATAAAATGTAACATTTTTAGCATTGTTGAAAATTATAAGTGTATTCCCTTTTTTCATGTCAAAATTACAAGATCAATCGACTTACCCGTAAGGAAGATCGAGCGGAATTATCCGAACATCTCCTCCGTCCCTCATTACACTCTGTAGTATACAACTTTTTCCAAATCGGTACAATTTTTAAAGAAGTTATCTAAAAACATGGTGATTTAGCCGACCCTGGCTAGCCGCTCGAGCTCATCGCCTTGATGCGTCATTACAATTTTGGTTCGTGAGATTTTTTATTACATTGCATTTGGGGTGATAGGGGGAAGGTAAAGACTGGGTGGGTTTGTAATGAGGGACGGCGGAGATGCTCGGATAATTCCGATCGATCTTCCTTACAGGTAAGTCGATTGATCTTGTAATTATCCTTCGCATCTCCGCCGACCCTCATTACACTTTTTAGATGTTTAAAGTATTTGCGATGTAATCTACATTAACTGAAAATTGCGATATTTCTGTAGTACTAGATTTGTAAGGCCCTTTTTATAAACTAAAATTTAAATTTATAACCATTAGATTTAATAACACACAATTCCTATACTCTTATGTAAAATGATAACAAGTTGGTAAGTAAGTTATAATTGTAGCTTAATATTTATATGATTCCTTAGAAATTATGATTCAATAAACCAGATACAAATCCAGTGGGATTACCCACGCCAAGTTTGTTATAGAATTTTGAGAATACTTTTGATTTTTCTGTCGAGCCAGTTCTCTTCTGAATGGTTTGTAATATAGCTCCCATTCTTTGAGCTGCTGAAGTTGCCCCGTGTCGTGTGATGTGTGCCCCAAAGATTTGCGTGTTTAAACGGCTAGCTTTTAGTATTAACTTGACCCATCTGCTAATGGTTTGAGTGCTGTCTTGGTGATAGGGCTTTTTGTGAGTGAGTATTAAATTTTCTTTGGTTTTGCTACTTGTGGTATTGATTGCATCTGCAAATGCAACGATCTATTAGCATATTTACAGTATCTGTGAATGCCGTAATTTCTGTTTTTGAACAGAAAAAATAGGTATGTTCACTAGCTGCAACTGCAATTGCACACAGTGGAGGGTACGATCGATTGTATCTGCTAATAGAACGAACTATTCACCTTTTATTGACTGGTAGCACCCTTTTTCCTTTTGTGCGTTCTATGTAAGTATCTAATAGTGTGGGTATACATAGTTCAGATTGATTAGTAAAATAAGGTAATATCAAATTAGGTTGAAGCCTGTTTAAGCCACTTGCTTTTATTTTATCCGGGAATATGACTTCAATTATGTAATCATAACTAAAAATATTGTCTATTTTTAGTTCCGGGTTGCCCGTGATTTGTGTGCCGTTATTAGTATTAAGAGTGCTACTAGCTTTAAAGTTAGATTTGTAAATTTAAGGATTCGTGAGGGTACATGCTCTTTAAGCGCTGTAGAACTGGGTAGGAATCCCAAGTAATTAAGTATCTTGGTGTTGGGGGTCTTATGTTAAATGTTCCATTGAGAAACCTTTTTATAACCGCTTCGTCTCTTGTTTAATATTCAATATTGGAGAAAGTGCAGATTTGTGTGAGTTCATGGTAGAGTAGGATGACTCCGAAGACAACTGAATGTTTAGCAGCTCAAGAATAAGTTTACGGTTTTGTTATATATTTGTTGGCGCTTAGAAAAACAGAAATTCCCCTATTTATTGTAAATATTTCCGTATTGTTTGAGGGCGTTATCTGTCAATGAAGAAATAATCACTTTTATCGCTTAATTAGGTACGCTTTGTTATAGAAAGGCTCTCCTGACAATGAGGAAGTTTCATCAATTTTTTTTTATTGCTGAGTTCGATAGCCCATGAAAAATAAGTGAACACGTGTTTTTTCTTTTTTCCATAAGCCGAAAAATGAGGCAGATACAACGCCATGAGATATGCTTATGACGTCATAATACACATGAATTGTTACGTCACACCATGCATAGTATACTATATAGGTATACAAAACTAAAAACTGGTATAGCTCTTGTAATATTCATCTTTAGTGGAAATAAAAACATACGTATCGATTTCTTTTTTACTGTTCTATAGTTTGCAATAAAAAATAATAAGTTTAATTTCTCAGGAGACTTCCTAATTTCCCTACAGCCAGGAAAATTTTCTTCCACAATGGTTGTTTCTCTCTGCAAGGAGATGTGAGTATTTTTCAAGGTAAAAGATAATGGACTGTTCGGCCAGTAGGTCCCTTTTCTCTTGTATAAACCCCAAAAATGAGCATTGTTGCGCGGGAATAACTACGCTTTTTTCGGAATTTATATAAAACCTAAATCTTGTAATGTTTGTGTAATTTTATTTATACTTTTAAGCAATTCTCTTTTGAATTACCAATAACTAGTCAATCGACTAAGTAAAGTACAGTTTTTATACCCTTTAATTTTACATATCTTACAACTGGTTTCAGTTTTGTGAAAAGATATGGAGCTGTACATAAACCAAATGAAACACAATTAAATTGGTATAGTACGTTGCAAAAAACGAATCTTAACAACTTTTTTGACTACTGTGCATAGGGATAAGGAAATATGCATCTATAAGATCATCAAGAATGCGTATTTTGAAATAAATTTTTTTGCCGTCCTATGTTGTCTTGGCAGGATTTAGTACTCTCTTCGAGATTTAATTTTGATGGTCTCAGGACATTGCATGTAGCAGCTGGTGGATACTTCTCTATCATACTGTTTTTTTTTCGTCCTTTTAATAAGTAATTGTCCCATCTAAAAACTATCTGAGTATGTAGTTCTGGCCTCGCAGGTATGATTTCGTCGGTTTTTTTGCTATTAACAAATCTTACTTTGTTCAGGACCATCTGGTGCTTCTTGGCAAGTCTTGATTCGGATAAGTTATTTCCTCAGCTAGCGTGAGAGGATCTTCTAATGCATCTGCAAATGCAAAAGAATTTCCTTGGTTTTGTTACTTATGATATCGATTGCATCTGCAAATGCAACGATCTATTAGCCTATTTACAGCATCTGCAAATGCTGCAATTTCTGTTTTTGAACAGAAAAATAGGTTCATGAATATGTTCACTACCTGCAATTGCAGACAGTGGGTACGATCGATTGTATCTGCTAATATAACGAACTATTCACCTTTTTGCTTGCTGCTTAACCCTGGTTATGCTTACTGCATCTGCAAATGCAACGATTTTTTTAGCATATTTACAGTATCTGCAAATACTGTAATTTCTGTTTTGAATAGAAACCAAGAGTGTAATAATTCGCTACCTCCAATGCAATGATTTTATGTAAGAGGGTTGCAATAGTATGGTGGTTATTTGTTTTTGGTGGTTATTTGTTTTTGTATCTGCAAATACATAGCACTGTACCGTTTTATTTTTGTCAGTACATATATCCTTTTCATCGGCAAATGTAGGGATATAGTGTGCCTCTAACCACTCCAACATAATACACCTACTGAGGTGGAGGCTGTTGGGGGCCCTTCACATCTGCAAATGTAAAGGCCAATTTTAGTTAAAATTATTCGCATCTGTAAATGCGAATTTGTAAATAGGTATTGATATTATTTATTAACATCTGCAAGCAATGTTTACTCCAATTTTTTCCCTCACCGGTCGGCTCATATCAATACGAATTGTTTAAAAATAATGCGTTCCGGTATACATCTCTTCGACAAAGCCGAACGATAACATTTCGATAAATTTATGACGAGCGGCTAAATCCCAAGTTGCAATCCAAAATACGGATCCATGTCTACGTCCTAGCAAAATTTCTATTAATTTACATTTTTTCCTTAATTTTGGGTTAGTTTGGGTCATCCTTGGGTTAGTTTTGGTTAGCACTTGGTTAGTTCTTGTTGATTGAGCGCCCGTTGCGAGCAAAGCGAACGGAGGGGCATGCAAAGCTATAATAATACCCAACTTGGGTTTTAGTCGCTCGTAAATTATGAGTCAGCCTGCCTTTGTGGCTAGTTTTTAGGGGTTAATTTCGAGAGAAAAGGGCACTCTTCGACTTACTTAAAATTTTTAATTTTTTTTTAATTATTTATTAATACAGTAATAATAATAATTACAATATACATAGTCCTTATTCCTATAGACAGTGTTTTTGAACACTGGTATTGAGGATAGTTTCATTTTAGTAATAATAATCGTACGATTTCCTATAAACTCTCTAGTATTGTGGCTATGAATATCCTTTGAAATTATTATGATAATATTTGATTTTTGAGTTTTATTTATTATCCTGTAGAGAAGTTTATTCTGTTCAAATTTTAATACCTTATGTAATTGCCATACTCTTAAACTTTCATATAGATCAGCAATATGAGTCAGTGGATCATAATTAAATATAACTTTTAGTTTTTTGTTTTGCAATATTTGCATCAAATCGAATTGTAGTTTATAGTCCCACATGTGCCCCATACGGGGATCAAATATCGAAAACGTGATAATACGAAGGCATTATAACCATTTGTTTCTATTTTTTATATTCCTTTATATGGTATAAACGTTTTATTCTATAAACAGCCTTTTGATTGTGTTATGTAAACACTTTTTGTAATTGAATAGTATTTCTTTGGTAGGATGTACGATTAGACGAAATTACTAGAGAAAGGTTCGAATAGCTCGTATCGTTAACTGTTGCTTATTACTTATATTCATTTCGATATAATATATTTCAATTCCGAATATATTGTTTGATTCTGTGTAATTGTGGACAGACGACAAATATAACAATGTTTTGTCAAGCCCTCGTATATAAATAACACTTTGTTAGTAATTTTTGACTGTAACCCGTTCCCACTTTATTTTATTCTAATATAGTTAGTTTTAGAAGTTGAGAGTATTTTCCATTTAAATTTTTTAAGTAAAAAATTAAAGGTTACAAGTGTCATATTAATTCATAATACTACAGTTTAGTATTATAAACATTTTGCTTTTATACGAGAGATAGTTTCTGTTTTTATATATTTAAGATGAGCTCGATCGGCTAGCCAGGGTCGGCTGAATCACCATATTTTTAGATAATTTCTTTAAAAAATGTACCGATTGGGAAAAAGTTGTATACTACAAAGTGTAATGAGGGACGGCGGAGATGCGAAGGATAATTCCATCTGTCTGTGCAATTTTGACATGAAAAAAGGGGATACATTTATAATTTTCAAAAACGCTAAAAAGTTTGTCTTAGTTTCATTTTGATTTATAGTAGAGTGCCCAACGCAGTAAAAGCCTTCTAAAAATGATTTTTGTGGGCACCTCGGGGTTACAAGCTGAAATTTTCACAGAATGAAGGCTTTATTATATTAATTCAAAATCCCAAGGTAATCAAAAATCAGAACGGACAAAAGGGCAGTACACCTAAAAATCCAGATTATTGTATGAATGTATAGAATATTAATTTATGAATGTTCTCATATAAAATTTATCTACATTTTTGTACGAATTATATTTTTTATATTATAATCATACACTTGATGTAACTGCTATTAAAAAAATAAATAGCTTTTTTTCGGTATGAAAAAAACTCAAAATGTAAAAAAAATCTTTATAATAAGAAAACTATTCACCGTCAGTGTTCCTATCTTCTTCAGGAATAGACACAATGACCTCAGTATTGCCTTCCCGTGTTTTTTTTTTCTTATTGTAAGTTTGTTTTTACATATGGTCTGTGCCATGCATGCAGTTGCATGATCCTATGCAACCTATTTCATTCCTCCTGCATGTGCAAGCTTTGCTTCCACAAGCTAATAAAAATATTTTATTAATTTTAATTATGTACCTATTAAGTCTAATAATAATTTACCTTTTTTACATCCACATGAAACGAGTACTATGACAACCGAAGGAAGTGCTGGAAGTTTTGTCAAAATTCGGGATAATACTTGAATATCACCTTCCACCTCAAATTTCCAACCGCATTCATTCACCTCTCACCCACCTCACGAACCTAAACTATTTTTAGGGGGTAGTTTTCCGATCATTATAAAGAAAATTCAATTAAAATCACAACTCGTCTAAAAAGGGGTCCAGAAACCGCCATTAAAAGAATTAATGACAGATCCGATATTACTCTTCCACAACAGTGGAATTTATTTATCCACTCTGTTTTTAAATAAAAAAAATTGTTAGAGATTTTTTTTTATCTGAACGAGCACGCTCATAAAACGATTTTCAAGTTCGCAACTAGTGGGGGATTTACCAATATTTTTGATAACAAAACAAATTGCGAACCAATTAACAATAAATTACTATCCTCTAGTCATGAAAAAGCTGATACTAGGATTTTGTTGCATATACTCTCTGCTAAACATTGTGTGTATTTGAGATTGTAATGGTATAAGTATATACCCTGTATATCTACAGAATATTGTCATTATTAAATATTATCATAATACATTTTATAAACTGCATACTGTTGCACAGATAGCAAAACACGCTGACCTGATTAGGGTGATCTTTTGTAATGTAACGTGACTGGGTTTAATTAAGATTATTGATGCCATTATTGTAATATTAACCATTATACAATCAATATACATAGAGTTAAGTAAGCTCAGACTATTATTGAGGCCTCGGATGAAAGAACCTGACTCAAACTATTAACTTAAGTGAACACGATATGGCACCCCCAGATTGAGTCTTTACAAGAGTGGACTCCAATTACTGATGTGCTTGTACTTCTGGTACATTTTAAACATATATATTTCTAAAGAAATTTGGACAAAATGTGGAATTCGGTGCGATATGTGGCCGTTCATGATATGCACCTAGAAGGAAAACTTACCTGCATTTCATGCTCTATCGGGTTGTGATACAAACAGCCAGTCTTCAGGATTAGGAAACATAAAATATTGGAAAACTTATGTAAATTATTCAGAATATTTAGATGGTATTGGGGTCCAGGAATTTTCAGTGGGCGTGTTCAATATCAGAGAGATTTATCATAAAATTATTTTCAACATTTCGTCAATTAATACTTTAAGGACACTATTGGCTTCTTCTTCGGTAATTGGAAAACTAGCCCCTACAAAAAATAGTTTAAAATTTCACAGTATGAGATCACATTATCAAACTAAGGTGTGCCTCAGTTCTTTAGAACCAATTCCCCTATTGCCAGTGAAAGCTTTTCTTGTACATGCAGGAGAAATTAAATAGGTTGCATAGGATCATGCAAAAAATAGTGAAAGGTAATACTGAAGTCATTGTATCTATTCCTGAAAAGGATACAGACACTGAAAATAAATAGATTTTGATATTATAAAGATTTTTTTTACATTTTGAGTTTTTGTATTCTGAATAAAAGCTATTCCTTTTTTAATACCAGTTACAGTAAAAGTATATGATTGTTTTTCTACTTCTTTACTTCCTAGCAGCGTTTAGGAAAAATATATTTCAATATATTCGAAAATGTCTTCATTGACTTTATTCAAATAATGATCTTATATTTTTAATTTAATTAGTATTCTAACACGTAATGTGTAAAAGCTCTTATTGTATTGTACAATAGGCGAGAAAGAGAGAGAGCTACGGAGAAAAGTGAGATGCGAGAGTACTGGGGCAGCGCGAGAGCGGGTGGTTGCGGCCAGAAGAAAATAACTTTTTTTACATTTAATTCTATATTTCCATTACCATTTGAGAAAAAATATATTCTTGCACCTATGTATTCTAGATAATTGGGGCAAACTTTTTGAAAGAATAAAAAAAATTGATTTGAGCCTTCATTTCGGAGAGAATGCGTGGTGAATACAAAAATGAGTTTATTTCAATCAGATTTTGCCCAGGTTCGAACGGAGGACCCAAGTTGGATATCAATTTTTAGATTTATTTTTCCTTAAGGGCCAATGTAATCTGCATATTTCAAGCAATGATAAAAAATATAATTCGTACAAAAATGTAGATAAATTTTATATCAGAATATTCATAAATTAATATTCTATACGCATACAATAATCTGGATTTTTAGGTATACTGCCCTTTTGCCCGTCTGAGTTTTGATTACCTTGGGATTTTTAATTAATATATAATAAAATTTTCATTCTGTGAAAATTTCAGCTTGTAACTCCGAGGTGCCCACACAAGCCAAAATAAATTATAAGTAGCACTCTACTATTACTTATGTCAGATTTGTAATGACAATTTAAATTGAAATTATAAATAATAAGCAATTTTATATTTTTTGCATGTTCAAGGGTACTTATTCAATAGATTATATTAATTTTTCTGTATGTTCTACCGATTTCTTCTAATACTCCTGAGTAATATGATCCAGCACATCTTGACAAACTATTTCTACATGCATAGATAGAAAACCATCATCTACTTGTTTTTCGTAATTTTAGAGTATTTACTAGACGTCGAAGTACCATCGAACGTAATTGCCTCATTGAAAGATGACTCAGATGATGAGAACTTCCAAATTTTTTTGCATTCATACTTTTTAGTAGCCTTAAGTCGGAGTACAAACAATACCGAGTAGGGCCACTCAGCAAAATCGTTTTGATGTTTTTACATCAAACGCAAAAGCCGCCGCACACCTGCAGCCGCGAGCAGTCTGTCGAGCCCAACGTTCCGGAGAGTTTCAAAAGGTATTCGCAGATGTGCTTTCCTCGGTTATTATTGGATACGACACGTACACAATATCAGGGCGTTTGCACACTCATCGTCCCCCGTAGCAGGGCCACCGCAGGTCACGAACCATATTGATCCGGACTAGCTCCGACGTGACGCCAACCACCTTCGTCGCGAAATTCGAAATTTGTCTCCAGTGAACCTACCGTATATTTATTTATACCGTGCTTTAGTGTTATTTTATGCTTTTTCCCCATACATAATTTTCTGTACAATCATTAACTTTGCTATCACTATCTCCAACACTGCTTCCTGGAAACTCGCTAATAAAGAGAAAAAATATAGTTGTTGGCATACCTAAACAAACAAGCGACGAAGTTTCCGGTATGGGAATAGTTGTTATTATTATTAAACCTGGGACATTGGTAATGAAATTATTGTTGCATATAGAGTGAGAAAGCAGGACAGTGGGCAAATTGTGTTGAAACTTAAAAATGAAGAAATAAACCACACAATTCTGAAGTGTATCAGAGAAAAAAAGGCATAAAAACGTATGAACGGGGATTGGGTTAGTTTGGGTTAGAAATAATATATACTTAACATATTATAACCGAGTATTATACAAACGGGCAAGGGAATAGAGGAAAAGACATATTCTTAAGAGTGCCTATTGTATTAATGGCCCACCGATGAGAATGAAGTTTGTCGAAGACATACAGAAATAAGCAAAAATATAAAGGAAACACCAGATTCTACAGGAAATATGTCTAAGGAACTGGACTTGGAAAACTCGAAGCCTAAGACATAAAATGAACGAGTTGAATGAAATCTTGGTAGAACACAATTATATGTAATTGAAAACTGCTCTTCTATACATGAGTGTAGGGATACAAAAGGAGGTGCTACTAGTATTTATGTTGAAAATAATATAACCTATACAGTGAATGATACTTAAAAATTTAGAGGATTGTAATGTTTTGTCAATAACTCTGACAAAATCTAAATACACAATATGTAGTATGTACAGACAGACCACCAAATAGCAACGTTCCAACATTCTTTAATGAACTGGCCAAAATAATGGAAAGTGAGAAACATTTTTGTGTGCTAATAGTCGATATGAATAAAAAATTGTTGCTGAATTCTCATTTAGTTAATGAGTATAAAAATAAATAATTTTAATAAATGATTTTCAAATTAAGAATAAGCTAACACTCGAATATGCTACAGGGACGACAAGCAGAACAATATTGGATCATGTTATTATTGGGAATAAAATATACAGTGCTAAGTAGAACTGGATAAGCATATGACCTCTGATCACAAAATTGTGAAAATAAATGTTAACGAAAAGGTAGAAAAATGGAAAAAGGAAAAACAAAAATTAAACTAGATGAAAAAAAAAGATGGTGAAATAAATATCTGAGAATAACCTAAACTCTTTCCAAGAAATGGCTGAGATTATTGTGGGCTCTAAGAATCAGTGTGCTAGTAAATAGACACTTAAAATGATATCTGGCAATGAATGGATCACACCGGAACTTCTAAGAACAATAAAAAAATGATTTCCCTGTGTAACAGATGGAAAAGATAGATGAATACTATTAAAACTAATTTGAAAAAAAAAATATGAGTTGAGAAATACTATAAGTTAAGAAATTCTTTGATGTGGACAAAAAAATGTCAGGGCTCTATTGTACAGTACCGTTAGTGTTTTTTTTTTGTTTTTTTTATGATAGTGGCACACACACTAAATGAAGATTCTATGGCGCTCGACGAGCGGTGTGTGCGCGAAGATGTTGATTGACACAGTTCTTGAATAGTTGTAGGTTATAATTAGGGGGAAACAGATGTCCTGGGAGTGAGTTCCACAGTAATGCAGCGCGCCAGACAAAGGAGTCCTTGTAAAACGACGTTCTAGGTGTTTTCAGTTGTACAACGAACGGGTGCGCTCTTGCCATCTGTCGCGACTGTCTGACAGGCGTTGCCAGGGGCGGGATGAGATGATCCTGAGAACATCTGCCGTGAAAGTATCTGTAAAACAGGACATCTCGGCCACATTTCTGCGGTGTTCCAGATTCCGGGTCGCCGTTGAGGCGTACAGATCACTTCTGAATGGAATCCAGCAGCTTTAGGGTGTGCTTTGGTGCACACCCCAGATGTGTGAGCAATATTCTAAGCACGGTCTTATTTGCGCTTTGTAAAGTAAGAGCAACTGCTGGGGTGTATACAGTTTTTGTTGCGAAATAGCGCACCAAGCTTCTAGGAGGCGGTTTTGCGATGTTAGCAACGTGGTTATGCCAGGACATATTGCTGTTCACCGAGACACCTAGTAGTCCGATTGACGAAGATGAAGGAATGGTCGATCCTGCCATAATGATGTCAGGGCCCGCCGTATAGGCCCTTTTGCTAAACCTGGCTGCTTGGGTCTTTGCTACATTGAAATGGACCAAATTTCTGTCACCCCTAGTTTGAACTTTCTCCAGGTCTTGATTAATTGCTGTAATCTGCTCCTGTCTGCGGTGATAAGTCTGAGTCGCTGGTAAATGTTTTTCTGATCTAAATTGGGAGACAAGGGTACTGTCATCTGCAAAACCGTAAACAGGATTATTCGTTTCGGTCAGCAGGTCATTATTGCCCTACTCCATATATGTGACATAGGCCAATATATCTCATGTCGATCTCTCTTTGCGAAAGCCGTATTGACTATCGCTGATTATTCTGTTGTTCTCGAGGTACTTGGGTAGCTACTGATTGACTACACGTTCCATGACTCTGGAGATGATGGGAAGCAAGGCAATTGGGCGATAGTTTGAGGGCGTGGTTTTTGTGCCCTTTTTGGGAACAGGTTGCACTGCAGCAACTTTCCAAGAAGATGAGACTTCACTCAAACTCCAGAAACTGTTGTAAACCTACAAACTATAAAAAAATGTGTGAGAAACTGAAACATTAACAAATAAGTATAAATTTGTAACAAAGTTTAGTTAATAACATGTAAAATATTACAGATTGTTATTTTATAAGATGTAGGCTCTGGTGCCAGTTTATTTGTAAACTGTTTTTGGGTCATAAATACAGCTATTTAAAACAATTGATATTGTTAATAAAGAGATAACTTAAGTTACCGAAATAATGTTTAATTTTTGTTTCTAACTTTCGAAGACCACATTTACATAATTGTAAACCCAATATTATGTAGCTCTCTTCATAAAACTATGTAAAATAATGAAACTCTTTTTCCTTTCTCCTGATACATTTGTAAATAATTTCATTATATTTTAGCAGTCGGCATTTTAAGATCATTGTGCCTGTAGTGAGAATCTTCTATTTTTTTGTGTGAATTCGAATCGATTTTACTAAAATAAAATATTTTTCCAGGTATCGAAACTGCCACCAAAGACCTTCAGAAAGAAAACGAGGATAGACTGTGGCAGGAGGGCATCATCAGGCACGTGCCAATAGTGGGTAACATCGTGAACTGGTGGTCGCCGAAAACGAAAGAGACAGGCGTGCGAGGCAGGAGTTTGAACTTAACGCAAGGGATCGTCGAATCCACCGAAAACATCTATAAATACCATATGCAAATACAAACAGGTATGTAAAATAAGAAATTGTGTTGTGACAGACATTTTTTAATATTTTACAATC
>MU188020.1:34553-67663 GCA_016904865.1 Pissodes strobi | reverse complement strand
CCCGGAGACCAATGGGGCGTTTTGGAGCCCGGCACATGCAGGGCGTTTAGGCGAGTATACTTTTTACCTATCGTCTTAAAATCATCGAAAACCTATAGAGGGGAAAGGAGAGGGGCAATGATTTCCTTACAGAAAAGCGAATAGAAACTTTTTGACGTTCCGAAGCATAAAAAAGATATCTTACGGTTGTTCAAAAGCCCACATGTTTTCAAATATACATCAAAGTAACACTGCGAAGCCCAGCGGTGTTGCCATTTTAATTTATAGCTATTAGCACTTTAGTATCTATTTTTAGATTCAAGGTTATTGAAATAATAGTTTCAGGAGAATATTGTGTTTGTCTTCTTGGGCTTTTTATGGTACGCTTAATAAATATTGCTAATGAGGTCATTATAGTTGCACTGGATCAACCTTATCTCTTTTTAAATGGAGCAGCCTGTGTATTATTATAATTGTTTATTATACGTAACATTCTATACAGATTTTACATATGATGTCATACTTATGAAATGAATAGTTTCGAATTTATAAACAGATGAAAATAGGCTCTTTGGCTGTTTTGTGCCTTTGTAGCAAGAAAACGTTCAGAGATAAAGCAATATTCGTTTTACATTTCTATCTTAACATTTAGAAAATTATTTAATGGTGCTTACTTATCAAAATTTGGTACCTTGGTGGGTACTATCAATCAAGGTATTAAATTTAGTACTCATGGTGCCAATCGTCAGTCAGTGTCATCAGATATGTTGTTAAAAAGAATGGCATCATACAGGAAATCTGTTTAGAATCTTACGTATAATACAAAATTATAATAATATACAGGCTGTTCTATTAAAAAAGGTGTATGCATAAAACCAGAAGTAAAAACTTCAGCAGAGCGATATTGAAAACTATATTAAATTAAAAAGAGTTCACACGCGGTAGAAGTGGAACATTCATAAAACTAAACCGTGGGGCCACCCGTCCAAGTACTAACCACGCCCGACGTTGCTTAACTTCAGTGATCGGACAACTACTTTTCACTTTGTACTCTTGGCAAACACGTGAAATTTGCTTTTATTTATGATCATCTTCGAAGTGTGTTAGGCAAAATCAGATAATGAATTTATCCTTACTGTATCTAGAACATATTTTATTACAAATGATCCATATATAGTCTGACGGGTACGTGAAGATTCATTAACTTTTCAAATAGATATTTGAAGGTATTTAGGCCGATTGTCATCGGAATAAAAATTTGTATTTGTGTAGTACCTAATTTTAATAATGCTATTTTAATTTACTCTTAAAAGATAAGCCGCATACTCATACTCTTAACTCCGAACTTATTCGGAAATATAATAAATGCATTTTATAGAGTTATGCGGCTTTGCATGCATGGAGGTTCCACTGGTGGCGCAAAATATAAGGAAACACCCGGTACATATACTAATTCGAGAACTTTGCTTAATGTCAACCACCGTGCATATTTCAGAAAATATGTAAAATGCATGTTGCAAAGCCCGTCGTTACTAACCCAAACTATGTAATACGTTCGTTGTGACGCCCGAGTTATTTTTAGATTCAAGGTTAAATTCAGAAACATAATAGGCAAATATTTTCCCTTAAAATATCACTTCATTTATATTTGTGTTTTCTCATAGTTATTTCCGTACTCCGTCAAATTATGTAGAAATATCCCGCCAACGCTACTCTATTTGGTATAACTACCAGGTAGGATTTTTGAAGTGAAAACTTCTTTAGGCGCGTTTTGCGTTTTTTTTCCTGGGGATTGAATTCAGTAAAGCCGTCAGGCGTCGCGCATCACGCGTCACGCTTGGAGCCGTCACGCTCGAATATGTATGGCATGTTCCCGTATAGGTAGAGGGCTGAAATTTTCAGGGGATGTAGCCGGGGTAAAAAGAAGATCCTGGACGAAAACGGGACCCCGTATCACACCCGTTTGGCCAGGGGACGGGGGGAGAAGGAAAAACTTTAAAAAATAATTTCGGGAGAACGGGAAGAGTTACGAGGTCGAAATTTTTATGGTAGGGGCGCCCCATGGGGGGCCACCTTAGACCATACGGGGGGGACCGGGGCTCTAATTTAAGAGAGGTTTTTTGGGGGGAAAATCGTTTTTCGCCCGTATCTCTGCAACGAAGGCTCGTATCGAAATTCTGACAAACGATGACCCCGCTTGTTGAAGTTTTCACTTCTATCGTCTTAAGCACACACAATTTTTTTTTATTTCTGTTTATTTAATTTTCATGGATTTTTCAAAATATCTCGGACTAAGTGCATTGTAGAGAAAATTTTCAAGTAACCAAAAAAAAACTTAATTCTTTACAAAAATATACATTTATTCTGTAAACTTACCGGTTCTGAAGTTATTTAACATCCAATGCAAACATTGATTGAATTATATATAAGTTAGCGTTATTTAATTTCAAATTGTGACTTATTGTACTCTTCATTGTCCGGCAACAGCACCATAGTAACCGGGGTGGGGCCAAATCACCTGATCATGACTCTTCCCAGCCTCTTCGGCTGTCGATCGTCTTTATTTTTAGTGTCTACTGTCTATTGTACTACCCGAAGCGATAAGCGAATGCACGTTAATATTGGGCGGTATAGAATATGGAATATTTTTGGAATCAAATCGTGAAGAAAACCAATTTTATTTAGACGACCTATTTGAAGGATACCAAGGTGACATACCCAATGCACTAACAATAAAAACTAAATTGTTGGAAACATACGGGGAAGATATTACAGTAACTAAACTCTCAAATCATCATTTGTTTTCGAGACACAGGTAGGCAAATTTTAGCGAGAGCATAAATGAGCAAAATGAGCAAAAAAAGACGAACACGAGGAACGCTTAAGAATAGTAAAATCCGCAGCAGAAATCATTATTGAAGATATAGGAACGAAAGTATATGACAACGAACAATATCAACGATCCGATAATTTTTTAAATGGTATTGAGAAAGATATTCCATACGACTCTTGATTGCCTTATAAAAACCATAATATTGAAAAATAAACGCCGTGACGGACGCTGAAAAAATAAAGACAAAGTGCACTGCTGTTTCGCACGCTATTATATCAGCAAAATGAAAATACAATATCTCTAAGCACAGGAATAATAGGAGACGACAAAATTAATTGTTACAATGCGTACGATGTTGGTTTGTCGATGACAACAAGTTTTACTGGAAGTAGTTTTGCAGATATTAAATTTCAAAGAAAACAGAGGGTTCTACCAATTGCATCCATAGGTCAGACGATGATTCCAATTAACCCTACTCTGCTTTTTCAAAGAATTTTCTATGCCAAGAGATCATCTAAACAGTTTCAAGAATAATTTCAATATGAACTGGCTCCTTATCCACTCTCACTTTTTGACAATGTAGGAATGCGAAAAACGAAAAAGTCTGCTCTATATGAGGCGTTTACACCAATCACAGAAAATGCTAATCTTAATGACACTTTATAAGTACGTCATTGACGGTGGTTTTCTTATTCACCGAGTTGTGTGGTATCAACTCAGCTGTTTTGGATAAATACATTGAATATATTAAGAAGCATTACCCAAGAAACGCCGTTATAGTATTTGATGGATATCCAGATAAGAACAACGAAAACTCAATCAAAAGTGGTGAACGCTTTCGTCGGATGAAAAATTGTCCCACAGCCGAATAGTTTTTGATGAAACAATGAAAATCACTACATCACAAGTTAAATTTCTGGCAAGTGGAAGGAATAAAAGCAGGCTGATTCCAATGCTGTGCATCCGGTTTAAAACTGAAGAAATTGTAGTAAAACAGGCGTTAGAAGATGCTGACACTCTCATAATTAATACAGCTGTTAATATGTCACACAAATTTGGATCAGTGGTGATAGTAGGTGAGGACATTGATTTACACGTTATACTTACTGGACTGTGTAAATCTGAAAACAACATATACTTTTTAAAGCAAGGAAAGGGAAAAGCAGGAAACACACTTTATTCACCCGCTGCATCACGCTTGGACCCGGCTGTGAAACAAAAATTTTGTTCTTACATGTATTTAGTGGGTGCGACATCACTTCAGCAATCTACAGGCAGGGTAAAATGAAATTCCTTAAGGTTTTAAGAAATCAGCCAAGCTTGAAAACCGCCATTTACGGTTTAAAAGACCCAAATGCAACTCCAGAAAGCATAACCAAAGCTGGAATTCAATTCTTATGGCACTTTATGGTGCAAAGAGAGACGACACATCACTACACACCTATAGACACCAATTATTTGCGCAATCTATAACAAAGAGCTTATTTAATCTTTCATCTCTTCCTCCAACCGAAGATGCAGCTCGCATGCACCCAGTTCGTACCTATCTACAAGTCCAAATGGCAAATCACCCGCTGACTGGGGTTGGAAGCAGTCGCCCAATGGACTTATGCCGATTCCTATGCTGCAAGACGCCGCCTCCCAAGAGTTATTGAAGATGATTTCTTGTAAATGTAGGAAAGGTTGCAACGCAGCCTGTAATTGCCGAAAAGCAGGATTACACTGTTCAGTAGTGTGTGGTTCGTGCCAGGGAAGAGCGTGTTCAAATTCTGACACTATTATAGAAGATCCAGAGGACGATGAAGCAATCGATTCTCGATTAGAAGTATTAATGACCGATGAAAATGTCGAAGAAACAGACAATGAACAAGAACCAGCCGTACAGTTTGATGAAGAAAACATTGATGAGCCAATTGATCAACCGTCTACGTCAAAAACACCGAATGTGAAATTAGTAAAGCAACAAGAAAGTGGAATAGGCCTACAGGGGAAAAGCATTAATTTCTATAAATGCATACTAGAAAATGTATGTTCGGTATTGAAGTGTCTGTATCTCGGCAATCTGTGTATCTACCAAAGCAGTGAATAGGGCCTTTTTTGTAGAGACTTTAAATGGCTTTGTTTTTGGATCATTTGAAAATTTTCTGCACTGTGCATCCAGACCGAGTTATTTTAAAAAATCCATGAAAATATAATTTTTATATAGAATTTTTCAATATGGCGGCCAAATCCGGGATCGATAAACCGTGCAAATTGAGTATCGTATTCAACACATCAAAACAAAGAGAATAAACTGTAATGCAGCTTGCCCCCATTTATTTCCACCTAGAACCCCCTTGTCGGCTGGCCTTACAATAATACGTGACTATTAAACAATCAGAAAACAAAAATATTAATTGGGGCATCTTGACTGTGTCCGTTCAAAAGTATAATAATCTCGTTTTTCCGATTACTCAGAATAATATGCAGGGTGGAACATTTAATTGAAGTAAATTCTATATTAGTAAAGACAAGCGTTTGCCAAAAAAATGAAAATAAATGTTTTTTTTTACATGAATTTTACCCTTTATTTGGGGTTAAAACCCACCCTGAGTTCTTTTTTCAAGAGAAAGGATTGTGATAGCTCATTTGACAGGTTCTTTTAAGTATTTTATTTTGGGGTTTGATTTTTCAAAATTTGCCCATTTCTTTTCGAAATATGGACCGTTGAAAATATATTTTCAAATTTAGCAGCCTGGTAACGTGAAAACTGCTTAAGATGGGCCAAAACAGTTTATATGACTTTATCTTACTTTTTCTTAAGCTTCCATTTGAGGATAATTTTAGCCTGAAAATGTCAAACTTTGGTAGTTATAGGTAGGTATTTCTGTTTATTAAATTATAGGAGTTTACCATAACTATTTGACATTTACTATAATCGTGGCGTTTGATAGTCATAATTCAATCGTCGCTAGAACGTTTTAGAGCGTAATGTCGGCTGTTCACCCATTTTAGAGTTAAACATTGAGACTAAACGCATCGAACTTGTATTACAATATTACGTAAATATTAAAGAATCAGAAAACAAAAATATAAAATAAGGCATCTTGACTATGTCCGTTCAAAAGTATAATAACCTCTTTTTTTCGATTACTCAGAATAATAAACCACCCTTAGTTCTTTTTTCAAGAGGAGAGATGTATTGTGATAGCTCATTTGATAAATTCTTTTAAGTCTTTTATTTTGGGGTTTGATTTTTTTAAATCCGCCCATTTGTTTTCGAAATATTGACAATTGAAAGATATTTGCCAAATTTAGCAGTCTGTAGCGTGAAAACTACTTAAGATAGGCCAAAATAGTTATATGACTTTATCTTACTTTTCTTAAGCTGTCGCTTGGAAAGAGTTGTTATCGTTTTTAGTTATAATATAAGTTTAATTCGGCGCACGGTTTCTTTCACGAGTCGTGGACAGCAGTAAGCAAAAAATGAGTTCAAGTTGACAGGTTTCTTAATAATCTACAAAAATGTGTGATTTTTATATAAAATATGTTAGTTGCGCCATTTACTGACCGGATATATGTGGTTAGGAGAGTTATAAAATTCCAGAGACTTCCAAAGCTGCCCGCAAGAAAAAAACAAGACCTGCATTGTCATGGCAGAATTTGGAAGTATTTGACATTTCACTTTCACTTTGTATCCTCTTCTAAAAGATGAACTGTCACATTTTAAATCCGATGCGACTATTCGTTTCATTACCAAATTCAGTTATTTTTAATACTGAGTTCCCAAATTCGATGAAGTAAGACAAACTCAAATTTGACTCCTCTCTTTTCTTATGGGAATATCTTAAATCCGATGTTTTATATACAGATAAATGCGTAGGTAGTATAATTAAATCGGGGAGTTGAAGCAACGCTCAAGAATCTAATAAAATATCCAGATTATTGAAGTTGATGATGGAGACGCGAAGGTGAAACGTCGTGTTTACAATTTTAGTTTGCCATCTTATAGAGAATAAAAAGGAAAAGGGAATAGTGAAAATAGTTTTAAAATGCCTAGAAATGAGGTCAGTAAAAAATAGAACTCAAGTTGCAAGTTTTCGTTTTTTTAATGTTTTTAATAGAACGGGGCTGTTATGTTAAAAATGATCAAGATACTTTCCTATTTTTAGGTGCACTATGCACTCAAACCATTAAAGCAGTGTCGTACCATCATCCACTCGAAGATTATCAAGCGCAGTACCCTTGCCTTTGCCTATGGTTGAGCTAATACGAGTTAAACGACGACAAATTGGGATTTAAGATTAATAATTTTAACGAAATGACTTTTGATAATATAGTTTTAATGGTTATATAAACAGAAAGCAAAAAATGTCATTTTTTAAAAAAATTAGCACCAAATCTCGGAAACTAGGCCGTTTCAAACGTTCGTATGAACTTTTCGACTTTGAATTAATCAGCGAATGAATTTTAATATATTCTGACATTTCCTTTCCGATTTTTTGTATTATAGACGTATACTACAAAATGGAATACTGAGGAAACAAATCATACGAAAAACTCGTATGTAATATGTGCACGGCAAACAAAATGACAAAATAATTTCTCTATTTTAGCTATAAATATTAGATGAATAAATATTAATATATATTAATATATGGTGTTTAAAATACCATTTCGTATATTAGGTCCCATAAAAAAACAATTTTGAAAGTAAGCCACTAGTAGCAAATCCATGAAGAATTTTTGTTACTTTAAAAAAATATATTATTTTCTTATTTTCAGCAGAAATTAGGAATTTTATTTTAATTTAATTTTAGTACCTACAATTTGAAAATACGAATTTTTTAAGCCACTTAGTGTACAATACTAACGATCTAACGACCAAATCCAAAGGTAGACATTTTTTAATACTACTATGTTGTTGGAAGCTTGGATACATTTATAAATAAAATGAATGCATACTACGTTCGCTATAAAGCCCGGCCGTATTTTCAGTAAAATATATTTTAAGTTCGTTGTCTGGCCTAAAGGTGTTGCCAAGTTTAAGGCCTGATAACGGCGTGATTAAATAAAAAAAAATGGTGTATAAATTACATACTTGGCAGCGCCCCCTACAGGAAGATTCTCCAAGTTTTTCGTATAAGCATATGCATAAATAGTGCGTTGTCAAGCCCCCCCTGAAAATTTGGCAGGGGGGTGCTGAGGGCTAGGGGAATCGAATGGTTGATATATACTCGGGCCTCGTTGTGAAGCCCAAAGCCGGGCTTCACAACGTCGCGTCGGGCTTCACAACGTTATAGATATATCTCGTACGGGCTTGTATAAGAGCGTTTATATGTCTATATATATATATATATAGGTTGAAGGTTATATTTCCATACTGAGAGACGGAAATTATAAATTTAATTAATCAATGAATCAAAAAATATAAAGCTACCTTTGTTATTTTTAATTGACAAGGGAGCACTGCTCACCGATGGATCAATCAATAATCTGGCCATAAATTTACATGCATTGAAAATTATCAAATACATAATTAATCAAAACTTACCTATAATCAGCTCGCAAGTCAGACATTGGTGGTGTCATGAGAACGTGACTGGTCCCTGCATTGGTTCTGTGTTTCGTTGCTTGTTGCTGGTCGTGCAAATGTTTGTCAGCGTTGCATGAGTTTGAACTGCCAGCAGCCGATGATTTGTTTAATATTTGCTGGTCGTGCACGTGTTTGTCAGCGCTGCGTGAGTTTAAACTGCCAGACGATGATGGTTTTGAACTGCCAGCCGATGATTTGCTTAATTTTCGCTGGTCCTGTACGTATTTGTCAACGTTGCGCACGTTTAAACTCCGAGACGGTGATTGTTTTGAACTGCCAGCCGATGATTTGCTTAATTGTTGCTGATCATGCACGTATTTGTCAACGCCGCGTGACGGTGATGATTTTGAACCGTCAGCCGATGATTTGGTTAATTTTTGCTGATCGTGCACGTGTTTGTCAATGGTGCGGGAGTTTAAACTACCACATGATACTTGCATTGTACTGGTGCCAGACGATGATGGTTTTGAAGTTCGTCCATGCTTCTTGTGCCTGGAATAATTATTCTTGTTATAAAGCTGCACAAACATGCATGAAAGCCTAATTCAGTATAAAGATTATAAACACTGAAGAGCAATAACATATATTGAGATTCTATTCATTACGAAGGAACTGTTAAAGTACATCCACATCACGAGAGGCTAATGATGGACAACTAACTACATCGATGAAAATGGCTGTACGATATTCAAGGGCCGATAGCTAAGGAAATGATCTTTCTTGAGTTACTTATGTGTAAGAACTTACGCGAATGATACAAATTGTATCCAGTAATTGCATTTTAACAACCAATACATCAAATAATTTTATAATACCATCAATTGTTTTTAAATTGTCAATGCCAAAACCAGCAATACAATGCTTGTACTTACTAAAAGTTGAATTAACGATATAGATTTTTAAATATTCAAACGAGAGTAAGGAAAATGCACTAATTTATTCCAAGTTATACCGTCAAAAATTATAAGTAATACATAATCTATGGATTAATAATGGTCCAATGTTTCAAAAAGATACACAGTATAAAAAAATGGGTTATTCCTAAGAAACCAAAAATCCAGTATTATACCTGCTCTCCCACTGAAGTAAGTGTTTATTTACACATTATTCTAGTTTTAAAAAAGTGTATTTCACGTTGTCACTTCTTAAATAAATGATGTAACTATATGCTGAAGGCACAGTCTGGAGTTCAAGAAACAAAAAGGATGGGTGGTTGTATTCTCTGCAAACTTTTATTAACATAAGCTCAAGCGCTTTCGGACTCAACCATCATCAGTGCCACCTGGAAGCAAGGTATAACTTAAGTACAACGAATCAAGAATATGTAAAAAATTTATAAAGGTTAAGTGTTTTTATTGGATTTTCTTAGTTTAATAACCTTTGAATATTATGAGATTGGCTGAGGCGGGGATGTGGAGGGACAATGGCTCCTACCATGGTCATGCGATCTAGGGCAGGGCTTGTCTGGTGACCTAATCATCTTGGGTATGCCAAGTGACGTAATGGTCCCTGAGATAGGCTTCCACGAGGGGTTAAACTTCTTCTTTCCTACGAAGGAGGATTGGATGGAGAGAAGGATGGGATCCTGGGATGGACTCGTCTGGTTTACAAACGAGTCTAGAATGAATGAGAACCCTGTCTGGATCTAGCTTACTGTGAGACCCTGAGATGGGAATTATCCACCTCACTTCGCGAGCACACACAGTTTTCCAAGTGGAAATGTTTCCGATCATGATGAGGGTCTGGGAGCCGTTAAGGCTCAATGTCGGTTGCAGAGGGATTTTTTTTTGATCTGATAGCAAGGCCGCACTCATGCCACTGAAGTCGGTCCGTACGCGCACGATGTTGTTGAGGGAGTCAAGGAGCTAGCTGATTGAACTTGCAAAGCACCAAAAGGTTACGCTGGTCTGGGTACCAGGATACTCGGGTGTACCGGTATACGAGGCCGCTGACGTCTTAGCCAGAGAAGGCTGCGCGCTTAGACAATTAATCATATCTGTGTGGGGATAGCCCAGAGCGTTCGCGAAAGAGCTTCGGAGACCTCAAGGGAGGGTCGGGCCGAAGGGGTATGGTGAACGGCACAGGAGATGAGACAGACGAGGCTCATGTTACATGGGCCCGCGAAGAGTCTCACCAAGGGCCGATGGTCCTACCAAGGAAGGAGTGCAGGGTACTGGTAGGATTCTACATAGGGCACTGTAGGCATAGATGACACCTGACTATGCTGAGAATTGCAGAGAAGGGGGAGTGCAGATGGTGCATGGAGGACCATGAGACCGCATACAATCTACTTGCAAAGTACTCCGCCATGGGAGGGCAAGATTCAGAATATTTGGCGCGACACTGATCGAGCCAGATTGGTGGTCCAAGTGCAAGGCCCGCCAGGGGCCACCTCTTCTGATACTGACAGATTATGAAGGATTTTCTGGAGTGAGATATAAAAGATTTTTTTGAGATTAGTTATGAAAACTTATATGAAAGATTTTTTATAATTCTTTTAAGCTATATTCTTTACATCATCAGCTTGTACGTTTGAAATGAATTGATAGAGGACAAACTGAACTATGGAGAAACAATTTTCCATAGTCCATTAACATTAGTGCAACTCTTAATAAAAAGGGGAGCACAGTACCCAGTGTACCCTATAGTAAAAATTTTTAAATTATGTGAACATCTGGAGAACGTGATTTTATGAATCACTGCAATAATAATGTTGAAATTATGGTAAATTGCACATAGGCATCAGAGGCCAATATAATACCAGTGAAATAGGGTAAACCAGCCAATGATTGGCATGCATACATTAAACCCCATTTTTAAAGAAGTGTATCAACATTTGCGATTCATTTAAGATTTGCTAATATTCTGGCAACATCGCGCAATCCTTCTAAATAATCCCGCACTTTTGTTAACTCGTCTCAGGTTGTATAAAATAGTCATCGAGCCAACGTCCGCTAGTGGTTTAATAATGGAACTAGTTCTGTAAGGAAGTACCGCAATAATTTACATTCTAATTAATTAGGATTTTGTTAGATTTAGATTAGTTATTTTTAACCGTTTTTAACCAAAAACACCTAAATATTAGCATGGTAATAACTGGAATACATCCAGTTTAGTTATTGCCAGAGTGTCAATAACTGGATAAATAGGTGATTTTTTTTTTTGGCTTCCAATTATTGGCAGTACTTAATAATCTATTATAAATGTTAAAAGTGAAACCGGAGACAAAGTACCATGAAAAGTATTCTGAAAAAATATATGTCAAGCCCTAGAAGCAAAAAAAATGGCGTTTCGAAAAATGCAGAGTCAAAGAGATATGGTGTGCCTAGAGCTACGATACAGTTTAGACTTTCAAATACTAAAGCAAGGATTCGCAAACTCTTTTATCATCAAAAGAAGAGGCATTATTGGTAGTCAAATGGATTTTATAATAACAAATAAAAAGGCTTTCTTTGAAGAAAGTAGGAGGTCCAGATTTATGTAAAAGCGTTTCTCGACAAGACTAAAAAATAGACTACATGTGTTAATAATTTTCCGAAAGACCGCTGGTATGAGTGCCTTCTCCGATATCACATTACCTTAAGAGAACTGCTTTAGCAGAAGCTTCCAGCAGTGCATGTGTTTCTGCAGGTGATCTGAAAAAATTGTTTTCCAATAGTGAGATGTCTCTTAAGGAAAAGGATTTAGATTCCATTCCACTGGATAATAAACGTATGGGAATGAGACATGTTTGCTCTTAGGTTCAAAAGATACCAATGTTTTGACCCAGAAAGGCTCCAAGAATGTTTATGAAATGGAGAGGGCTGCGGCTAAAGCCAATTTAACAGTGATGTTTATATTCTCTGTCGCTGGCGAGACAACTTCACTTATGGTCATCTATCCATATAAAAGAGTACTCGCTGCCATATTTCAAGCAGTACCCGAAGGAATTGAAGTCGGTATAAGTGACAATGGATAGATGAAATCGGAAGTGTTTTACGAATATAGTAGTAAACTTCTTTATCAATTTTTAATAAAAAAACAACACTAAGTTTTCCGTTATACTGTTTTTAGAGGGGCACAAATCGCACTTGACCTTATATGTATGCAACTTAGGGAACCTTAAGATAATATTAATTGCTTTGTATCCTAATGCAACCAGGATTCTGCAGCTAGCTAAGCTCGGGATATCCAAACCGATAAAGGCGTATTGGAAATGGGCACTGTTGGGCAGACAAACCCTACTGAGCAATTAATTAAGGAAAAAGTTGCTAAAATATTAAAACCGGTCGTAGATAGAATAAGACCATCTAGCATTATAAACAGTTTTAGAGCAACAGGGCTTACTCCTTTTTCGTTGTCAGCTATAGGTAAGATTAAATGCCTAGGAAAAATGAATGTTGAGGAAACCATTGCGATGGCTCCATCGCAATGGTTTGGTAAAGTAAAGTACCTTTACCCATACTTACCAGTTGGCTTATGATGTCTTTGTTGAAATGATTGGACAAAATACAATTGAAGCATTTTGCAATAAATCCGATGATAAAAATGGGGATATATATTTTGAAAAGCTTTTCCAATTATGGTGTTTTTTCCAAGACATTTCTGGTGATGGGAAATGCAAATGAAAATAACTTAGCATCTTCAGAAGATTTGACAGTAACTACTTACGAGCAATTAATGTTACAAGCAAGTCAGCAAGGACAAGGCGAACAAAATGTTGCACTTGAGCAGATATCAATGAACGATGAGGCTGAACAAAGTAATATTATCTGCGAAAATGATATAAATTTTAATAATTTAGAATAGATGGAAATTTTCTCAGAGGAAGCTAATAACCCAGTAGAAAAGGAAGAATCATATGAGGTCTTGGGGAATATAAAAACAGATGAAATAAACAACGGCGATTTAATTGGAAGCGAAATAGAGGACCAAAATAACAAAACATTACTTAAATGAATTGTTTGTTAATTAGGCCGGCAGCCCCTCAAAGAGAAAAAAACAAAAGAAATACGCAGTGGATTTATAATGTCAACGGAAGCAAAAGAAAGGAAGGAAAAAGCTGGAATTGAAAAGAATAACAGAATATTTAAACGACTTGCAAAGAAGTAAACAGCATTTTCTGGAATGCAGTCAAAGAAACATAGGCGGTCGTCGACTTATCTGACCCAGTGAATCAAATCTCAAAGTTGTTTAAGGAAAAATGTGATTTCTTTTCAAGGATCTTAGAAAATGTCTGCTAAAAAGCTGATAAGCAGCTTCCCATAGCTAGTTTGTCAAGTTGTTCATAGTATAAATTGCTGAAAGAAAAATAATTTTGTAAAATGCAAAGTTTCAACAAAGATATGACGGTGACGACACCTTGGTCATTTAGATTCTCGGATGTTATGTAAATTTTCAACAATATGACTTCGGACAAAATTGTTAAGAAAATCAAACAAAAACTAAAACAAAATAATCTTGCATTTGCAACAGCAGCCAAGGGCAATTGTCTTGTGATCATGAAGATAGTGGATTGCAATTCTAAAGTAAAGAAGCTTTCTTTGTGATAAGTGACACCAATTTTAAACTATTGTCATACAACCCACACAATAGTTTGGGTTAGTTTGGGTTACACATTTTTACCCCGGATAATTCTGACATTTTACACTGGTTCAGGTACATTGATAACTGTTTGTGTTTTTTGGATTGCAGTCCTGAATGCTTAATAATTGTTAAACAATCTTAATATCATACAAATAACCTTTAATTTAGAATTGGAATCCAACTTTTTAGATATCATTATTAAAAAGCCCAGTAAATCTCAGTCTATAAAAAACCTACACAATCTGACCACATCATACCATACCAATTCAACCATCCAGAACATTGATACAAAGTTTACAGAAATTGTCCTGAGTTATTATATCAGCGATAAATAGATTCTGAGCCTTTAGTCTTCAGTAATGATGAATTCTAGAAAATTTAAAACAACTCAGAATCCCATGGAATTGGAAGTATTTTTTCCTTCAAATTGCAGGTGAATATGCTTTTTTCCGGGCATTCGACTGACCTTGCTTTTCATCGCTGCTACTTTCTTCAGATTTTTCTTCATCCAAGTTTTCACAAACAACTATTGGAGGATCCAAAAACTCATCATCTTCGTCACTATCAACCTCAAAATCGAACCCAAATTCGTCAAGCAACTCGTAGACTCTATCTCGATCGGCAGAAAGCTCATCGAAGTTGACATTTGTTGACTCCCCTTCCCCACGCTACAATTAAGACAGCCATTCAAAATACCAACATGAAAGCCTAATATAGAAAGAATTTTAGCCTTTTTAGTAAAAGCCGTAGAACTATGCATATTTTAAACAATTAGGCCTGCAAAACTTCTTTTAAGTACATGTGCGAGTATTTGCCATTGCAAGACCCAAGAATTGCGATTAACCGGAAATTCGTGACTATTGACCTTCACTAACACAATGAAAATGCCGTATGAAAGAAAATAAAGAAAATGGGATTGTGTTCTATTTAAAAAGACTTAAATTTGTATAAGACATAATATCTAAATTATTTTTTTTTATTTTCAATTTATAATGAGATTGCTGAGATAAATTCCCGTTATTTTTATACAAACTACTTCATAATCAGTTCTGGTAGGTACATAAGCTGAATTTAGGGCCTTGCAAGTTGATATGTTTAAAAAATTATTTCTAAATTAATGTAAGTATTTCGCTAAAACTTTTGCATTAAAAAATAATCCTATCGTAGAAAGCTCATATTATTTCTGTGTACGACGAACATGTAAAATAGTTCCTCAAATTTTGATAGGTTTATTAACGCTTCAGTTTTATGAAAACATTTTTGACGTCTGGCAAAACATAATTAAAGTTTATCCATATTATCATATAAATTTCAAAAACAAGTTCATGACTGCTGCAAAATAGTGTCTCTAATTTGTTACGATGTTAAACGCTTTCCATACCAGTGCTGGCGCCTATTCACAATTAGCTATAATTCTGGAGCTGTTGTTCATTGTACTATATTATAGAAGAGACAGACAAGAAATGTATGCCATGAAGTTTACTAGACTTGGATCCTGCGGAACTTATTACGCTACACGATCGTATATTATGAGGTCTAAAGCCGGCGGCGTTAGCTGAATAATAAAGGAAAATTTAATTTAAACTTTCCACATTTTTCATCCCGTGAAATCGTTACTAGTGTCCGATAATATAATTTCACAACGAAGAGGGTATATGCAACGCAGGATCTCTGTTGATTCATTAAGACTTTGGCGGTTGTAAGCTAAAGAAGTAGCCTGATATAGAAGGTGTTGCAAATTCCTGTTTAAAATATCATCATTTAAAATAGTCACGTAATAACGGCGTCGAGATCGTTTAGTTATCAAAGAGAACCAAACAGCTATCTGTTATAGAAATACGCACATTATCACAAATATAGTACTACTTTTAACATGGGAAACCGATGGCGTATTTAGGAAGCCTCCGCGTTACAGAACCCCAGTTAAATAACGCCGCCTGATTGGCTAGATAAGCACGTATGTTACACCATCTCCGCCCGTCAATCTTGTCTACGTTTTTTCACTTCACGCATTTGTATTGATGCAATGCTCTCCGCTCGCTGCGGAGCGCAACCAACAAAAACTAGCTTGTAACGGAATATTATCTTATTCCGCTCCACTAAATTCATTTCAATTACGAATGATTTTCGATGTTTGGGATATGAATCGCTAGTGACATCTATTCGGGAACGGGCTTATCTCATGTAGTTGGTAATTGGAGAGCGTAGTACGCTATTTAATACCTAGAATTTACGAATTTAATGTACTATAGATTACTATATTTGGTATATATTGAGTATTTCTTTGGTTTGACGCCGCGTGCTCTATAGTGGTAGTCACATGATATAAATCATCCAACTAAAACGTCGATAAGCATAATTGGTTGAATGTCATGAATTTTGAAAGCGAGGTCATTTCAACTTTGTGGCGACGCTTGACCCGGTGAGTGCTCGTTTTTAATCTTGAAATATTTTTTTCATCTTGCAATATATTTCACAAATTTTCTAATTTTTAAAAACATAATTAATAATTGTTTCTGATTCGCTTAATCGTATTTAGCTAAAGCCAGGATTTAGCATTTTCATATTACACTTTCAATTAGCCTACAGCTTTAATAATCTTAATTTTGCTAGTAACCGTTGGGTTAAGATACCGATTTATTGGTGGATAATTGCGTCTCTCATTAGTCAAATTCATGTAATTTGAAAGTGGTTTAGTCCAAATTTATAGAGAACGTAATTATTTCATTGTGTTGCGGTCACGCACATTATTTTACGTATTTCCATTCAAATTAAACAGTATTATTTGGGGAATTCTTGGAGCAAGTTCTATATATTCCTGTAAAGGTAGTAAATCGAATTTTCGGTAGAATTTCTTCGAGTTTTCCCTCATAGTATTGCTGGTTTAATATTTTTTCTTTTCAGGCTTATTTCATTAAACTTTTAGTTTATTTGTAACATCAAGCATATAATTATTAGCACTTGCCCTGTCGCGTCTCAACACTGATGTATCGACATTAATTTGCATTTATGAGAGGTTAAGCTCACATGTGTAAATTTATCTGTTTTTTTTTCTTATCTTTTATATAAATTTCTATCTCAATGCGAGATAGTGATTACCTTATCTATATCTTTAATTAATTGATGCATAATTACGCTCAATTATTGTTTATGTGCCAAGGGCCATATAAAAGCGTAATAGAAATTACTTATCTGGAGTTATAAGACTCGTTTACAGAGAGGTTGTACCTCTATTTTTCTATTTATCATTAAATTCCAGTTATCTTTTATTTAGATTTTCCGAGAGCCAGTGTTTGGAACGTAGTTCCGTCATTTTCTTTTGAATTTTAAATTTCAGTCATAATTTCTTTTAAATTTCATATCTTAAAGTAAAGAAACAGAATATCTTGAGTAACAGTAGTTATTTATAATTTTTGCTTAACAGTAGTTATTTATAATTTTTGCTCAACTTAAAATTGAAATTTAAGTTTCTGATTATACCTGCTTTAACCAGTAAATTTTCAAATTGTAGATTACTTCCTCCTGTGTAACAGTCTAACTGAGGTTCACACGATATTTCCTTGAATATTCTTTAATTAGCGATATACATTGATCTAACACTAGGTTGTTTTTTTCTTACATGTAACGTTGGCCGAAGAAAACATCGTGCTTGGCAAGCAACAGGTGTCTGTCCACTTACTGTGCGCTCTGAGGGAGTCAACACGATAAGAACCAAGTGAGACCTCGATAAGACCAAGTAACATTTACTTGGGAACAGACAGAAGCGGTTCCAATAAAGATCCCAATACGATCGCATGGTTACAGAATAGTCGGACAAGCTAAGTATTAGCCAATCAGAAGATAATTTCTTTGGAAAGACCACTGATATCGCTTTACTGATTCATTCATTTTTTTAATCTTTTACATAAATTTTAATTTTCATTGCTAGTCAGTTTATTCAAACATTTTATTAGAAATAATAAATCATATTTGTAATTCAATTATATTGTTAACCTCCATTTTACTCATATTTGTAATTTAATTGTCAAATTAATATATTGTTATTTGAACTACTTTGTTTAATTTATCGCAAGATTGAGGTCTGTGAGACACGAACTATAATGGCAAATTTCTGATATTCTTACCTTTATATTTATTTATATCTAAATACCTATTCATATTTAGTTCGCATTGTCTTTAGGAACTCTGGCGCCCAAAAAATAAAAATCTCTGTTAATAAGAGAACATCAAACAACGCCCGGAGAAAATTAAAACAAGTCTCATGCAATTTTGATTAAATAAATTAACTATCATGACAAATTGGCGACTGAGCTAGTATATCATTACAAAATGACGCCCACCTGTTCAATTCGTTACAAACTAAAATTAACCCAAAGCATGCCAAAAAAACTTACTAATTCAAAAAAAAAAGTGAAAAAAACTTGCAAGCGCCGTGCGTCAAACCAACTACTTCGCATTCTTAACTCGAGAGCCTTACTACCTAAGCCAGAAGTTCA
Organism: Pissodes strobi; assembly: GCA_016904865.1. Classification (NCBI taxonomy): domain Eukaryota; kingdom Metazoa; phylum Arthropoda; class Insecta; order Coleoptera; family Curculionidae; genus Pissodes; species Pissodes strobi. The sequence goes on along the minus strand of MU188020.1, from coordinate 49,215 downwards.
CATTCCTGCTTCTCTGTAAAAGTCTCATACAAATGCGTGAAGTGAACAAACATAAACAACATTGGCGGGCGGGGTTTGAGGTAGTCAGGCGGCCTTATTTAACTCGGTTTCTGTAAGGCGGAGGGGCTTCCTAACCGCAACCGATGGTTAACTCGTAAAAACCGAAAAGATGAAGAAAAAATCGAGACGCCATCGACAGATCGATAGGAAATTTCCAGGAGAAAAACTCTGTCGGAAAATGTCGAAAAATTGGGCATTTGTAAGATTTGAAAACATCGATTTGTCGAGCAAAAAATTATTAAGTTTTCTATTTCTTTTTCCTTGAGAAATATTTTTTTATAGAAAAACTTGATGAAAATCTACGCTAAAAACTGTATAAGAAGGCATATTAGAAATGATGATAACTTTTATACATGGTGAGCTCGTTGAATTTGAAATTCGCTATTTAGAGTATTGACACGACAGGTCACTAAATCGCATCGTTTCGATTAAAAATGCAGACTGGGTGATTTTTAAAGTGATACTACGTATTAATTATCGACAGAAGTATTTGAATTGGACCATGGCTCAAAAGTAGAGCCAGCCCCGTCTCCAGGCTTTATGCCGCCCGAGGCGAGGAGGATTTGGCCGCTCCTTACAACAGACTAATTAAGGAGTCAATAATGACCTATCTGGCGAATAGGCGCCCGCGCGGTTTTTTATCTGGTAGGTTCCGATATAAGGAGCTGACCTGCAGGGTCTATATTTTCATGATAGATGTACCACGTGGGGGCTACCTGGAATTAAATCGGGGATGCCGGGGCTCGATTTTAAGGGGGGGATTTGGGGGGCTATATGGAAATCGCGTGGTTTTTCGCGATTTCTGGCTAAACGGGAGCCCGGAGCGAAATTTTGCCACGACCAAACTCCGCAGCGCGGAGTCGGGGTTAGCTGGTTAGTGGGTACCCCCCACACCCCCCGTTTCCCGAATTTTTATCGAGAAGTGGGGAAATCGCGAAACATGTTTTTTAACGGGTAGGTTCCGGTAGAAAAAAGAAGAATTTCGGCAAATGGGAAAAATAGTATTTTTATATCGACCTAACCTTCATTTTGTCCCATAGGAACCGGAACCTACCTGGAACCTATCGGTGGAACCTATCGGCTTTTCGAAAAAAAAAATCAAAATCGAAAAAAAAAATTTGATGTGGGTACTTTAGAGCGGGGTATTTGGGGGCGCGCAGTTCGAATTTTGGGTCGGAAAAATCGCACAAGTTTGCTGTACCATAATAATTCGAAAATAGGGGATTTTTTTGGGAAAATTTGTTGTTGTAACACCCGGTATGTGATTTAAAAAAAATTTATTTGTACGTGGGTGACATGTACGTGGATCCCTCTAACCGTTTCTGTAATGAAAGCAAAAAAAAACTCAAAAATAATTTTCGAAAAAAAATAATTTTGATGTGAGTATACTAGAGAGGGGTATTTGGGGACGCAGAGTTCGAATTTTTTATCTAAAAAATCGCACGAGTTTTTTGTACCGAAATATTTCGAAAATAGGTGATTTTTTGGGAAAATTTGTGGTTTTAAAACCTTGTATGTGATTTAAAACAAATTATTTGTACGTGGGTGACATGTACGTGGATCCCTTTAGCCGTTTCTGTAATGAAAGCGAAAAAAAAAATTTCAAAAATAATTTTCGAAAAAAATAAATTTTGAAGTGGGTACTCTAGAGGGGGGTATTTGGGGGCGCGGAGTTCAAAGTTTTGGTCTAAAAAATCGCACGAGTACGTATATGTAACATGCGCTCGCTCCAGGCTCAAAATTGTCCTGAATCGCTTTAGGGCGATGTCGCCCGTCCCTAAAGATGTGCTTTTTTGTGCGATTTTTGATTAGCAGTTGCGACTGTTAATGCGATGTTTTATTCACTGCGAATTTAAACTGCTAATGCTAATTGCGAATAGACCGTTATGTTATTTTTAAGACGTTGGTTATTACATACAACCAAAGACAATGATTCGTAGTATGATTGTCTTTGATACAACGCGCGATGAGCTGCTTATAGTACGAATGAAGCGTTTTACATATTCATTGCTAGAGTGCTTACCGCGTTACATACAATCACATTAAAACTTTATAGAACAAATAAAAACGGCCGCCCCTAAAAATCGGCCGCCCGAGGCGGCTGCCTCACCCCTGGATACGGGGCTGGTAGAGCGTTCGCTTAGCATGCAAGAGGTACTGGGTACGTCCAAGATCTTTTTTTTAATTTTTTTTTTAATATTTACGGGGATTAACCGGAAATTAGCTTCTAAGGGAAACTTAAACACCTGACTTATACGCAAGTCAGCATTACGTTACCTAGCAATATTTTTTGATAAATGCCAGCAACTTGACCTGATAATTGTTAAAGAAATATAGATTTTCGAAATGCTCCCTCAAATCAATATAGCGAAATTTTAAATGGACTCCTGTTGTTTAGAAGATGTTCTAAGTGACTTTCTTATGAAAAAAATTAAGGAAGTGAGTAAAAGTTTTTGTTATAATTCAGGTTCTACTAGGCTTTTTAACAAGATGTATAAAGCCATAGTTTATTAGAACTTTACATAGTCAGTTTGCATATTTATGTTAATCAATTCACCCAAAATAAAGTTCCCTTGTGCTAATTTAATAATTGAACTGCCTGTATTGGCAAACAAATTTTCGTCTTTTTCGGTGGTACAACCGCTGAAAATATGAGTTAGGTCCAGTAGTAAGCAACATTTCAGACATTACCCACACTAGTTAGAGAAAACTGCAAAAGGGGGTGTCACCCAAAAGCGGGGGTCTAGGTACCTTGCTTTTGTTATAATTAAGTATTTAAACTAAATTGTGTGAAACATCTTCTGAAAAATGTTACGTACAGTGTGTGAAATTTAATTGTCACCGTCGATTTGTGTTGTTCGTTTGTCTCCATGAATATATCCTATTCCACTGACGTCCCTTTGGATAAAATTTTTCCATTGTATACAAAGATTGTTTCATTACTATGTTTCGTACATGCACACAGCTTTTACTCTTCATTTAATTTATAAATAATACAGGGTATATCCTTGTTTTGAACTTGGTGACCTTTGGTCTTGGCTTATCATTATATTATAATCCGGTGGACGGAGCAAAGTTTATAAATTTATCAAAGTATAATCTGAATATTCAATAAATATCCAGGACATTGTCATCCATGCAATGCAATGCAATAGACTATTGTACTGTTAATTATAACTATGTCTGGTTTAACATGAACTGTATTTTTATTCACCTTCAGTCCATTCCAAGCTTCCCCTTGCTTCTTCTCTTTTTCTTTACTTTCATTTATTTTTTTATTTGCATCCTCCGCTGTTACTGTTCCAGTGTTATTCAAGATAGCAGCTAATTGATCAGAAATTGTTATACCATCACAAACAAGAGGAAATATCCGTGCATTTACAAGTCTTTTCCTGCTGCTGAAATATCCAGTCAGTCGTTTTAGTAGGTACAATATAAACAGAACCAGAACGTGCTTTGGATATATTTTGGAAGTCTTTCAAATTTTTTATGGGTAAAATCTTTTACACGGTAACCAATATTTTTATGGTAGAGTAATTCTTAAAAGAGAAAGTTGCCTTTCTTTCTTCTAAACATATAGTTTTTGGTTGAAAAGTGTCAGGATTTAACAAAAAATTGGACAAATTCGGATACCTCTTTGAAACTACATAAAATTGAAGTTAAGTGATTTCAATGATGATTTTGGGCACTAATTTACACTAATAAAAAACATATTCTTAAAATACCAAAAATAATCATTTTATATGTATATAAAACAACCTATTATTCTTGATTAATTTTGACATGTTAGAAAACCTATATCGTTCCCTGGCTAATAATCTGATCTCTAAAATATCGCCATTTTCAAGAATACTGCGGTCATGAACATCACAAAAGTGAAAATATATATGTATTTAAGCATTCTTATTTCTTAGAAATCGTACTGAATAAAAGACACTTTCAGGATCTTGGTTATGTTTCTTCACAACTTTGGCAGCATAATATTTAAGTCGTGAAAACTTTTCTATTACGACAAATTTGTCGACATCAGTGTTCAGGTTCTTCAGATATTTCTCCAAATTGTTATCATTGGACATTTCGTCATTAGAGCGCTCTAAAGCACTAATGGTTTTTTATTTGACTTTCAAATTTTGTCCTTATATGCTTTTACATACGACGCAAACCCTAATGGTTTGTTGAACATGCAAACTTCCGAGAATAGGTTCAAAATTGATGGATAATGATGCACTAGTGCAATTACTGGTAATTGCACTAATGGTTATTTAGCCTATTTTACAAAAGTAGTAGTTTTCAAGTTTAAAATTGTATTAGCCGGGCGCAACAAAACAAAGTATTAGTCTTATATATAAGTTAATAAAATAAAATCTATAGACGATTCTATCATCTACAACTTTTTCTAAACAATTTTGCTATAGCGCTGCTACAAAAAATATATTTTGGCCACCACTTATTTTTAAATTAATGGGAAATTACTGGTTAAATAAGAAAATATGAATCACATTCAGGAGTGCAATACCTGTAGAGGACTCCCTTAATTCAAAATGATGAAAAAGATGCATGCAGCAGCTGGTCGAAAATTTGGAATTAAGCTGTGACATCCCGTTTTGTTCAATAACTAGAAGTAAATTCTTAGTACGCCCCGGTACTATTCCTGCTTCCGTTTGAAGTACGAAATCCAATTCCGATATTGAATTCGATTTTATATCTGTCCCGCGTGACCTAAGGATTCCGTTTGATGGGAGCGTCGAGAACCGCCGCAGTGAAATTTCCTGCGTGCTGGCTTCGTTTTTCGGGGCGCGAGACGACGCGACGGCACAGTTTATACCGTCACCGAATCAGTTATACAACTCTGAGCCTGCACCTTTGATGTCAGTGAAGCAAAATCCTATTTTTTCATGGATTTTCATATTTCGAGCACGCGCATTATTAGTTGGAAACGTCAGAATTATACGGCCAGCTGGGCCAGAGTCGAACTAGGATCTAATCATAGGTATATAACTAGATCTATGGATCTAATAAACAAATTTTGCAAAAGCAGTCCACAAAAAGCACTACAAACAAAGCCGACTCTCGAACAAACAAGATGGTAGTTTTCGCTTTTCGGTTCCTTTTCAATCAACATACGTTTCCTATCGCCGCCCAGAAAATCAATAATCATCTGAATACAAGCACAATAAAAGCCTGTTTCGTGACTCGTTTTATGGTTAATTCTCGCCAACATTATATCTATCTCTTTCTCCTTACAGGCGGTATCTTATTGAAAAGAGGCGTACATATATGCCGAACTGATGTTTTATTTATAAAGGCAGCGTTCACTCATTGAGCGCAGGCGCAAGATAAGAACTCAGAGCTCTCCTATTGGCTTCAAAACACGTAGAGAGTTGTTTAACTGATTCGGCTACGGTATAAACTGTGGCGACGGCGACGTCCTGTTCGGGTTTGTAGGTACGATTCTTTTTCCAGAGGAGCCTTTCGAATGGCCTAGTTTATTATTTAATAATCATTAAAAATAACCGTTTTCATTCATATCGTACTCGATATTGGCTTGATTAATTGGCCTGATGTGAAGTAAATTGGGTTAGTTGAAGCTTTTGTATTCGAATAAAATACTCGTTGTTATTTATTCTTGGGGTTTTACGTTCAGCCAAATTAATCATTTTATTTTATTTCCCACGAAATGTAAAGTAGATTTTCGGTAATTTTAGTAGTTCGATTTACTTCAGCTTTCCGAGGCAAATTTAACCATTGATTTCTATTTCGGTTTATCAAAGGCAACTATTTTTTTCAGCCATAAGTTGCCTTTACTGCTTAATCCGATAATTTCATGGAATTTAGTATACTACTGAAGTTAGAATTAATGCAATGGGCAACTATGATTTTTATTTTATTATTTATTCTTGCAATCGACTTCTAGAGATTCGTGTGGGTTGTTGATTTTAATTATTAATTAGAAACTAAACCGGGAAATTCGGTTGTTAGGGGTTAGTTTATGCAGCTTCGTTTATTATTAGTTACCGTACTAAGTGGAACCCTCAGATCACGTCGTATAATCTAGAATACATATTTTTGCGTATTTTCGTTCATTGTCGTTTACTTTATTGAAATTTGTTCTCGATTTATTAAATTAAAAGTAGAGGCACTTTTGATAATAATAATGGAAAGTCGTTCGGATTATCTATTTGCCAAATTCGTTTAGTGCGATGCTTTAATTCAAGTATATTTTGCTTCTTTTGGTTCACTATGTGCACCGTACTTGAACTTTTCTTTTGAATTATTAAAATTCCGGAAAAGTTGTGATTTATACTTGCTAATAATATGGAAGGTCACTCAGACCATTTATTTGACAAATTTGTTTAGTATTATTTTTCATTTAAGTTTATTTTTAGTGCCTTTTGTTCGTTATTTAGATCTTACTTGAATTCTTTTATAATTATGGTATGAATTTTATTTGTACCAGACTAGGAACAATCTATTTAATTACAGTCATTTATCTTTTATTTTGTTCTATTGCTGTTATTTACTGTTCTCAACGATTATTTACATTTATTTTGCTGTGCCAAACTCGGTCCTTATTCTTGGACTGCTTATTTCCTCTTTCTAATATTATTTTTAACTGATGATGTCGGCTTCCCTTGGGCGTACTGAACCCATTTATTTTTTTGCATAACTAAAATTAAGTTATAATTATAAATATTTCGATTCCTCTAATATACTGTTACCGTGGTGCTCTTTTCTCATTTATTCTTTGTTGATTTTTAACTTTTGGTTCATTATTGAATTTGCTTACCTGGTGTAACCGGACAGTCCATTGGACCGGCAGACGTGTTGGACGTCGGAGGGTTTTCCACCCAGCTGGGTTGGTGGATGTTGGAACTTTGAAGAAAAAAGCTAAGTGTTTAGTTTAGATTTAAAATACCGTGCCTGGAATAACTGTCACTTTTTCGTTAGCACCTTTTGTTCTTATAAGTTATTGCGCCCATCTTATTTTTGCGGTTTACGCCATCACGACCCCGCGCGGTAAACCAAATCCAAGTTTACCTTTTACTTATAATTTCTCGCTGGGGCTCTTAAGCGCATTTAACTTTGATCTTCATAGAGTTTTGGTCAACCGCTGATAAATTATTTATTTTTATTGCTATAGTTCATTATTATTCATTTAGTTTTTTTTGGGGTTCGAGCCACCTACGAACATTGGTATCGCACCTGTATTTATGTAATAATATTTTAAGCCTACCCAATTCATTTTACACCCTTTTGTATCTATCGCTATTTTAGGCCTTTACCCTTTGCCTATTTTGATCTTTTTTAAAATAAAGAGATAGTATTGTATCTGCGGAGTTTTTATTTGGTTCGACAATCTACTGATCAACAATTTACAGTTCCGCTAGTTTTGGTGGTAGCAATCTTTTCTTTTGCGATTCTTACCGGCAAGATTTACCTTGAGGAGTGGAGGTTTTACAGCAAGTTCCACGAATAACGCGAGGATATCCAGTTTGGTCATATGAACATATCTCCGGTTAATTGAGCAGCGGGCAAATTGCGCACTCACTTTACAACTTGCTACAAGGCCTTGCATTCCGACCTTGCCAAGTGTTATTTTCAAAGTAGGATATCTGGTCGAATTCAGTAAGTATATATTAATACTAATCTCGGTGGAACTCTTCATAGCTCCACGAGCATTGAACATCTTTTAATCTGTGCTCTTTAAAAAAAAAATAATATTTTTATTACACAGAAAGCGCGTCGCAAAGCTTCCTATGTAGTACACTAACCATTAAAACAAAACGATCATCCACGAATGAATAAATATAAAGTTCAACCTAACTAAGATCATACCTTTCCTTCAGCCTAGGTGACTCAGTCTCGGTCTCATACTCCGGTGATGAGTTAGGACCGCTATCAGAATGTGTCTTCGACGATGTGCGTTCCTCTTTTAAATCTAATTTCCTTCTGAAGCTCTTTCTATTTTCTGTTTGTCTTTGAAGACCGCTATCAGAACGTGTCTTCGACGACGTCCGCTCCGGAGTCTCCTCTCTGAAATCTAATTTCTTTCTGAAGCTTCTTCTATTCTCTCTTTGTCTTTGGCTATATAATTTGCTGTCACTCATTATGCCACCAACGTCACTATTTCTTTTTGTTTTGCTGTAAAGTTTACTGTCGCTTTCAACATCTAAGTAATCGTAATTTTTTGCGGCAAGTCTGTAGCTGTTTCGCCGGGCCGGCTCCGATTTTAATACTTCAATTGGTTCGCTCGTACATGTTTCCACGGTTTTTTCCTCAAGAGGCAGTATTGGTTCTGCTTCTATGCGAATAGAGGTATTGACGAAGGTAAATTTCATGTCCGGTTCAACGGCTACGGCTTTTGGTGTAATTTCACCTGGAATTAGAAGTAAATACATTATTTAGTTTACTTAATATATATAATAGCCGTGATCCTTAGATCTACGGTGGCTTATTTAAAATGGATTAAACAAAATATATTCCTTGTTTAGTAGCATGTGTTTAATGCTCGTTGGATACTTAAATACAAATTTCAATCGAAATCATAAGAATCACTTTATATAACAAGGCCATGCAAAATTCACTATTTAACCTGCATTAGAGTTAATAAAATCACCAAAGAACCAGCTTGCCCCAGCCAAGTCATTATCCAAATATTCGCCTCAGATTGTACATTTTAATTAAACAGTCCGTATTTACCTCTATTTCTGGTTTAATTGTAGATATATAGCACCTTAAAAACGCATCAATTATTTACCAAATAGTAACATGTCCATATTATACTAACCTAACAAACTAGTAATTAAACGTTAATACGTTATTCTTGTGGTCTTGTCAAGGTCAATTCAAAACTTGAAAAAGTGCACGAGACAGCTACGATGGGGAAAAAACAAGATCGACAGTCGGAGAGTAATGCAATATTGCATCATCGGTTATCATCCATTCCTGACCGCAGACTGAGAGTCCCCGGCGTTCATAGCAGGTGCATGCCTGCAAAGCCATGGGAGAATCCCATGGTGAGGCGCATACCACCGAGAAGCCTGGAGCCGTAGGCGGTGGGAGACTACATACCACTAACGCATCCGTTAGTGAAGAGGTTCGTGCGGATGTTAGTAGCTTACGTCCCAAATATGATTCAGAGAGGTTCGGGTCATTCTTAAGATGACATCGAAAAGCAATCCCACATAATAAGTCGCAGTTACTAGCAGCTGACAATCGACGTTGCAAAGACATCAGTGAGGCTTCAGCCAAGGTGTTACACAACATTTGGTTGCAGTGAGGAAATGCGAGGTACTTATGATACAACCACACATAGAGGAAGCAAGGCATCCAATGCATCCAAGGCATAAGCCTGGATGGGGAACATTTAGAAAGGCCTCAGGCCCGTAAGCGTAAAATATTCAGAACAGAGAGGTCAAAAAACCTGATCACGGAGGAGCTTTAGTGGGTAGCAAGAGCTCCCCACTAGCTTTTCTCTTGGAGGAAGGTGTTCATAAGAATTTATCCTCCATACTCCAAAAAACGAGCGTTTTCCTGTTTAAATTGCATTTACTAACCATTTTTCTTTTTACATTTCTCTTTCTGGACAACGCGGAGAGATTTGTACCTCGAAACTCGCTTCACTAGGATCTCTAAATTAGCACTTATGTAATTAACAAACTGGGGCCAGAGCCAAAGAGGCCTGATTTAAAAAGTCAACAACTGAGGTGGAGAAATTAGTAAAATTAGTCTGACACACATGCATCTTCCGCAATATTATGGAACATATCTACATAATATTATTAAAATTCATTTCACATCTGCCTTTCATAAATATATTCACTTTTTATCCCAATCCGGTTCTGGACCGGACCACGAAGTTCGCAATTAGTGGAATTCCGAGTATAATAAAATTCTATTAATCGGCTTTTTTCTCTTTAACTGGCACTGGCACGTGACCAAAAATAATGGCCTAAAGACAATCGATTTTCTTGAGGTGTCATTTTCTACAAAAAGTGCTGTTAAGCTCATCTTTGATCTCTTCCATTCATTCCTACCCTGTTTTTATGAGGTTTGCCTACACATTAGTTGCTTGTTGATTATCAGTTTTTATTTGTTACTATATCCGAAAATGATAATTGTATGGGTACTCCTTGATAGATTAATGTAGCGTAGACTGTAGTAGAGCTTTTTCTAGACATGCAGCATAGTTGTGCCTTTGAATGGTTTCAAAGGGAACTGTTGAGTCAAACAGCTCTGGGTTGGTACTGATTTTATTCAGAAAAGTATCTAAATACTATAAAACATATGTACATGTATACAAAAATGCTGATGTATCATTTAATTGTTACACACAGGCGTTGTGTAACTTGCTTCGGTGCATTTTTCTGGGTCGACGAACAGGCAGGAGGCGGTCTCAGCAGACACAAATACGTCAGTGCTCTGTTTGATATTAAAAATATTTTTTTTTGTTGGAAAATAAGTATACAGGGCGGAAAGAAATGGCTAATGTAGATTAGATAATCTGGCAGCCGGGACTGTGATGGTTCCCAGTAGCCAGTCTTCCACACACAGTTCTATATACTTCTGCTTTAATCGTGTCAGGAAACCGTCACCTTGTCCCATAACTGAAGGCGTAATTTTTTTTTCTCTGCGTTTGGACTGCTGGGCGGCTTTTGCTCGAACTAAAATTTGCTCTCGGGCATGGCAAAGCTGTCTAATTCTATACTTCGATCAACCTCTTCGCTATTTCCAGTAGGTACCTTGCGGTGATTTTTTTGATTTGGTAATACCATCCACTGATGATTGTTTTCACAAAACAGTTTTGGAAAATCTCAATAATCCCTGTATAGTTTAATGTGATTTCTTCTCTTATTCCATCGCAGATGACTGCAACTTTTGTCTTTGAGGGCGAGATAAATAACCAAGCGTTGGGTAATATAAGTGGTTTCCAAGTCAAGGATTGCAGCCGGTTTTCTTGAGTGTCGCATATTGTATTTTCTGTCCTATGATATATTTCATCAATCACACAATGCGGACTATTCTCGATGCTTCGTGTTGTTACTGGGGCACTAACGTATACATCGTGGTCTATTGTGATGCAGTCATCTTGAAACATAGTAGAGTGCTACTTATAACTTATTTTGACTTCTGTGGGCACCTCGGGTTACAAGTTGAAATTTTCACAGAATGAAGGCTTTATTATATTAATTCAAAATCCGAAGGTAATAAAAAATCATAACGGGCAAAAGGGCAGAACACCTAAAAATCGAGATTATTATATGAGCGTGTAGGATATTAAATTATGAATGTTTTCATATATAATTCATCTACATTTTTGTACGAATTATATTTTTTATCACTGCTTGAAATATGCAGATTGCATTGGCCCTTACGGCAAAATAAATAAAAAAATTGAAATATCTCCCTTCGAACTTGGGCAAAATCTGATTGAAATACCTATACTCATTTTTGTATTCGCATTCTCTACGAAATAAAGGCTCAAATCAAAAATTTTTATTCTTGCAAAAAGTTTGCCTTTATTTAGAATACATACGTGCATGAATACATTTTTTTTTCTCAAAAGGTAATGGAAAAATAGAATTAAATGTAAAAAAGTAATTTTCTTCAAGCAGCGACCGGCCGATCTCTCGCTTCCCGCGCACTCTCGTATCTCACTTTTCTTCATAGCTTCCTCTCTTTCGCGCCTATTGTACAATACAATAAGTGCTTTTACCAACACCTCACACCATTACGGGTTAGAATACTAATAGTAATAATAGCTATTATTAATTGAATAAAGTCAATGAAGACATTTTCGATTATACTGAAATTTATTTTTCCTATACGTTGCTGGGTAATAAAGAAGTAGAAAAAAAATCATATACTTAATGCAACTGCTAGTAAAAAGAAGATTAGCTTTTATTCAGAATAGAAAAACTGAAAATGTAAAAAATCTTTATAATAACAAAATCTATTTATCTTCAGTGTCTGTATCTTCTTCAGGAATAGACACAATGACTTCAATATTACCTTCCAGTATTTTTTGCATGACCCTATGTAACCTATTTAATTTCTTCTACGTCTACAAGCTTGCTTCCATACAATCTAATAAAAAATTATTTGATTAAGTTTTATTATGTACCTATTTAATCTAATAATAATTTACCTTTTTTTTACATCCACATGCAATAAATACTTTTTTCTTCAAACGTCAGTAAATCCGTCATTACTCGACTGTGTAGGCGGCCGCGAAGTTTCGTTTTTCCTCCGACGGAGCTTTACTTTTCACTTTTTCGCCGGCGTGGGTAAAAGTCTTGTCTTAGCAACATAGATACAAACAGACAACAGAACAAGCGTCAACAACTCAAGACTTATTAAACTAAAATTTGTATTTATCACTCAATTTGTGCACTGCATTTCTAAAAATCACTAATTTAGGGACAAATTGGTTATTATTTAATCGAACCTAATCAATAACTGCTTATCAATACGGAATTAAAACGAAATCGGAGACGCAATTTTAAAATAGTTATTTATGCAACAAGTGTGTAAAGTGACTCTTTTTTTATGAATGGGAATATTGTCGCATGAGCCGTAGGCGAATGCGCCAATCCCATGAATAAAAAAAGGTATTTTACACATGAGTAGCATACAAAATTTTTTCTACTATCGAAAAATATATGAAAAAACCAAAATAATATTAAATTACTTTACGCACTAGTGCGTAAAATAAATTATTTTACGCACTAGTGCGTAAAAACCTAAACGTCAAAAATATGTCAGATTTACTTTACGCACTAGTGCGTAAAATGACTTACTTTACGCACTAGTGCGTAAAATAACCTACTTTACGCACTGCACATTAAAAAGGCCTATTTTACGAATCTCAGAGAGTGCGTAAAGTGAGTATTTTAAGCACGGTAGTAGAAAAAATAATTATTGTTGACAGTGTCCACTGGCAGCTTTATGTTACATTACTATAGCAACAACATGTCCCTATTCACCGACACCGATCTAAGCCGCCTTGCGAACCCACTTATCTTTAATAAAAATTATTATTACTATTAAAAAGAGATGTTTTTGCATTAATTTGTCGGCATTTGAAAAAAAAACAGCATATTTTATTTGGAGGAAAATTTACTTTTCATGGCTTGCTCTCTATTACCAGCCTCACTCCATTCCGCTGTTAAACACGTGCGCGCCATGAAAAGTATCACTTTTCCTCCATATAAAATAATATACTATTACATCTGGAGGAAATGCTAGTGTTGTTAAAATTGAGGATAATTTGGATATCACCTGCCTCCTCAAATTTCCATCCGCATTCTGTCACCTCTGGTAATAGGGGATTTGGTTCCAAAGAACTGAAGAACACCTTAGTTTGATAATGTGCCCTCATACTGCGAAATTTTAAACTATTTTTTGTAGGGGCTAGTTTTCTCAATTAGCGATGAATAGGCCAATAGTGTCCTGAAAATAATAATAGAAGAAATGTGTGGATTTGTTGAAAATAATTTTATGATAAATTTCTTTATGTTATTGAACATGCCATCTGAAAATTCCTGGACCCAATACCGTCTAAATAATCGGAATAATTTAAATACATTTTCCAACATTTTATTTTTCCTAATCCTGAAAATTGGCTGGTTGTATAACAACCCGTTAGAGCATGAAATGCAGGTAATTTTTTTGCAAGTTTTTCTTCTAGGTTGATATTATGAACGGCCATATATCGCACCGAATTTCCTCTTCCACATTTTACCCCAAATTCTCTAGAAATATATATGTTTTTTTACTACTAACATGATAAATCACCATTATTTACTCCATTCCTCAAATGAGAAGTGACATTTCTCACCCTAGGTAAATAATAATATTAAAAAAAACCTAGGTCAATAATGGAACGGAAACGGAAAATGTCAAACTTGTTAGTTTGACAACTAGTTGTCATTTCGGATTATTTGAAAAATGAGTAGGAAATGATTAATTTCAAAATCTAATCAATTCAAATAATGATAAGGATTGTATCAGTGCTATTAGTAAAAAAATTATATACAGTATGACTCACTTTTCATGACTCCGCATAATATTCTTATTAATAATGCAATTTTGTCAAAATTTAGATGGAAAGAAGGTACTTTGTATGTATGGAGCTGACAGGAGATTATGCTACGATATCTGTCAGTTAGACAACTGAACTTCCAGGCTACCTGATATTTCGAACTATTTGAGAAATAAGTAGAAAATGACTAATATAAAAATCAAATCGAATCAAATATGGTAATATATCAGTGTTAGTAGTAAATAAATTCTATATATACCTCGGTTGAGAAGGCCATTATTAACCTCGCACATTATATCCTTCGGCGCTACCCGCCTCAGGATATAAAAGTGCTCGGTAAATAATGGCTTACTTCTCAACCTAGGTATATAATATACTATTTTTACTACTAACATGATAAATCACCATTATTTACTCCATTCCTTAGATCAGAAATTACATTTCTCACCCTAGGTAAATAATAATATTAAAAAAAACCTAGGTCAATAATGAAACGGAAACGGAAAATATCAAAATGTCAAACTTGTTAGTTTGACAACTAGTTGTCATTTCGGATTA
>MU188020.1:23565-34543 GCA_016904865.1 Pissodes strobi | reverse complement strand
AATCAATTCAAATAATGATAAGGATTGTATCAGTGCTATTAGTAAAATAATTATATACAGTATGACTCACTTTTAATGACTCCCCATAATATTCTTATTAACAATGCGATTTTGTCAAAATTTAGATGGAGAGAAGGTACTTTGAATATATGAAGCTGTCAGGAGATTATTAGCGTTTTTTTGGCGAGTAACCACGGTTAACTACAAGTAATACTGAAGTAAGTGCCAAGCGGGCACACCACCACAAATTGTGCTGTCTGCTTCTGTCTTCGACAAAATACCGTAGTTAGATCTTGCATTGCTAGAAAAGAATATAGATATTTTGCATATTAATTTGAAAATGATCAGTTTGATCAGTGCAGAACGTTTACTCATATTTTTAATGACAGAATGGTGGCCTCTGGAGATAAGCAAACTAATGGTATTTTTTCGATGAATATGTTCAGGATACTTTATGCTGCCCAAATCCCATTTGGGGCACATTTGTGTAGGAATTCCGATGCGTATGAGGCTTCCATAGAAGAATTTCATGAACGTATAATTTACAAACTTGTTCAGAATTGAAAAACAAACATTTCACATGTTTAACGTTTCAAAATTAATCCGCCATGACTCCATCAAACCTCGAGTACCACACCTCGTCACGTATGTAAGTTGTAGTAAGCCGTAGTTGAAAAATGATGATGTAATAGTGACGTCACGAAACTTCCCCTCACTTACCACAATTAAATTAATCCTCGTGAAAACAAAGTAGTATCCTGTAGTATGCCGTGGTTAATTGTAGTTAGCTCGCGAAAAAACGCTTCTTGTTACGATATCTGTCAGTTAGACAACTGAACTTCCAGGCTACTTGATATTTCGAACTATTTGAAAAATAAGTAGGAAATGACTAATATAAAAATCAAATCGAATCAAATATGGTAATATATCAATGTTAGTAGTAAAAAAAATTCTATATATACCTCGGTTGAGAAGGCCATTATTAACCTCGCACATTATATCCTTCGGCGCTCCGCGCCTCAGGATATAAAAGTGCTCGGTAAATAATGGCTTACTTCTCAACTTAGGTATATAATGTACTATTTTAATATGTACCAGAAGTACAACTACATCAGTGTTATTGGAGTCCACGATGCATGTCAAATAATACATACAATGTTTAGCAGAGAGTATAATGCAACAAAATCCTAGTATCAGCTTCTTCGTGACTATTCGCCCTGTGCGTTAGGGTAGTGGGAGAAATGACGAACGATCGTGCGCGCGACACGGAGAAATTTGGAACTTTATTCAGCTACTATACAAATATACACGTGGAATACATCGAAAAGGGTCTGATGTCATATAAGCACTGTCGATTTTAAAGATTTTTTTGGGTTCAATGGAAAGATTACATCAAATGGAAAACACTAATGCAAAAAAAATGCGGATGAAGCACTTTTGACGCCAAAAATTGAAGAAGAAATTTCAGATATGAGGCCGTTTAGTGACATTTAAATGCGAAAACTCTCCCAATATGACGTTAATGATGACAATTTACTTGCAATGTTGTCAGACTTGGCTAACCTTGTTGATTTTCAAGTAAGAAAATTGCAGGGGCATGTTTCATAAAGTAGAATAACAACTTGTGAAAGTAACTAAACAAGCGCAAACCGCGCGCTTGTTCCTTATATGCCTCAGACTAACCAGATAAGCTTCCATTTGTCTGTTAACTAACCCAAACTAACCAAAACTAATTTGTGCGTAGCGCGCTTGCCTCTTCGCTATTCCAATCTAAGCAAAACCAACCGAGCCTAACCAAAACTAACCCATACTAACCAAAACTAACCCAAACTAATCCAAGCTAACCCAGACTAACCAAAAGAAACCCATACTAACTAAAACTAACCCTAATTAACCAAAGTAAAAAAAAGTGCGCTACGCGCGCTTTTCTCTTCGCTATCCCAAAACAAGCAAATCCAACCCAGGCTGACCAAAACCAACCCATACTAACCAAAGCTAACCCAAACTAATCAAAACTAACCAAAACTAACCCTAATTAACCAAAGTAAAGAGACAAACGCGCCACGTGCGCTTGTCTATTCCCTATCCCAAACTAAGCAAAACTAACCCAGATTAACCAAAACTAACCCATACTAACCCGAACTAACGCAAGCTAACCCAGACTAACCCTAATTAACCAAAATAAAAAGAAAAGCGCGCTACGCAACCTTTTCTCTTCGCTATCATAAACTAAGCAAAACCAACCCAGACTAACCAAAACTAACCCATACTAACCTAAAGTAATCAAAACTAACCCTAATTAACGTATTCCAGATTAAGCAAAAATAATCGAAACTAACTTTAATTAGCCAAAGAAGCGCATTGAGGCCAGCGCGCTACGCGCTTGACCAACCACGCTTATCACAAAATCAAAATTAATTCAAAGTAACAATAAACGCACTACTCGTGATACTCTTTTAAACTAATCCAAATGATCTTTTAAATTTGTATGTATTTCAATAAACTAAATTAATTAGTTTATATGACATATTATTAAAAGTGACCCCCTTCTAGCGTAACATCTAATTCTAGTTAATCATATATTCGAATTATTGTTATTTTATTAAACAAGGCCATTAAGAATCATTATTTATAAGTTTTCGTCCCACAGTACTTTTGAAACATATTCAACACGAGGCTGTTATATTTTAGAACCAAATAGAATTTACATTTGGCAACATCTACCCGTACAACAGCCGTGCTAAGCCAACCTATATAATGATGTTTTAAGAAATAGTCATGTTGACGTTTATCTCATAAATATTATATTATGGTTTTAAAGTGCAAAAAAGCAGTTTTATTTGCAATTTGTATGAAAAGAAGCTTTATATTATGTTATTATTAACCTTCTGCGATCATACCTTAGGACAAAGTGTACTGGAATTGTGTTTATTAGGAAAAAATGTATGTTAAATTTAAATTTTTATTTTCAATTTATTATGAGAAAATGTGCTTCATCCGCAAATTTTTTAATGTGTCCCATTTGATGTAATCTTTCCATAGAACCCAAAAAATGCTTCAAAATCGACGGTGCTCATATGACACCAGAACCAACAAGGGTAAAGTATAATAACCTGTGTGATATATTTTCGAAGCCGGTTCTTATGATTAGTGCAATGGACAGCACTAATATTCCCGAAAAATATATTTAATAACTTAATTTCAGTTTGTCTATCATTCATTCTAAAGTAATTTCAGTAAAACTTCATGAATCGCATTTTTAATCGTATCAATTTCACAATGCTATTTTTGTTATTATGATATTCTCATGTTTACGCTTTCATAACCTACGAAGTTTTGCTGAATACACACAAAATTCAATATCGAACTTGGCTTTTTTCAGTCGAATCGATAAATATTCTCATATATCAACGTATTATCTGCAGAACTAATTATATTGCAATAAAATCAAAAACTTTTCTTGAATTTTCAATCGTTTCCGATCTACTTGACGTGTTGCGTAGCCAAGAAATTCGCCACATTTCGTACCACCAGATGTCGCGTCGTGTAAGGCACATAGCGAATAGAGGATGAGGATAGTAATTTGTTGTCAATTGGTTCGCAATTTGTTTTCTTATCAAAAATATTGGCAAATCCCCCACTATAGTTGCGAACTTGAAATTCTTTTTACACTGTTTTTTTTTAACTAAAAACAGAGTGGATAAATAAATTCCACTGTTTTGGATGTAAAAAGGTAACTTATTATTAGATTAAATCGATACATAATAAAACTTAATTAAATAAATTTTTATTAGATTGTATGAAAGCAAAGCTTGTACACGTAGAAGAAATTAAATAGGTTCCATAGGATCATGCAAAAAAATACCGGAAGGCAATATTGAAGTCATTGTGTATACTTCTGAAGAAGATACAGACACTGAAGATAAATAGATTTTGTTATTATAAAGATTTTTACATTTTCAGTTTTTCTATTCTAAATAAAAGCTAGTCTTTTTTTAATAGCAGTTGCATTAAGTATATGATTTGTTTTCTACTTCTGTATCACCTAGCAACGTATAGGAAAAATAAATTTCAGTATAATCGAAAATGTCTTTATTGACTTTATTCAATTAATAATAGCTATTATTATTATTAGTATTCCAGCCCGTAATGGTGTAAAAGCACTTATTGTATTGTACAATAGGCGCGAAAGAGAGGAAGCTTTGAAGAAAAGTGAGATACGAGAGTGCTGGGGAAGCGAGAGATCGGCCGGTCGCTGCTTGAAGAAAATTACTTTTTTACATTTAATTCTATTTTTCCATTACCATTTGAGAAAAAGAAAATGTATTCATGCACCTATGTATTCTAAATACTTAAGGCAAACTTTTTGCAAGAATAAAAATTTTTGATTTGAGCCTTCATATCGGAGAGAATGCGAGGTGAATACAAAAATGAGTATATTTCAATCAGATTTTGCCCAGGTTCGAAGAGAGATATTTCAATTTTTTGATTTATTTTTCCGTAAGGGTCAATGTAATCTGCATATTTCAAGCAATGATAAAAAATATTATTCGTACAAAAATGTAGATGAATTATATATGAAAACATTCATAATTTAATATCCTACACGTTCATATAATAATCTCGATTTTTAGGTATACTGCCCTTTTGCCCGTTATGATTTTTTATTACCTTCGGATTTTGAATTAATATAATAAAGCCTTCATTCTGTGAAAATTTCAGCTTGTAACGCCGAGGTGCCCACAGAAATCATTTTATAGAAGGCTTTTACTGCATGGGGCTCTCTACTAACAATCTTGTTCGCTGATTTCAAAAGAGAGCTGTCTGTAGTACTTTACAGCAAGTTTGTTGTTAGGTACATCCAAGATCCAGTACGCCTTCGGCGTGATCTTTAGAGGAATGGGTGATCCTTTCATGATGAGGAAGTCGTCAACTTCTGTACCCAACACATGGATCTGTTTCAGTGTGATGGATTCTCGTCGTTATGGATATCTTGACAATTGCTTGCTCAATCTCGATTGGTGATATCAGCTACAATAGGTGGCTTTGGTGGTAGTGTACATGTAGCAATCGCTGATGAGATTCTAATATGTTATCAATATAATTGGATACCGTTTGATAACTGCTTTGAAGGTGGAGATGTAGTAGGTTTTCATCTAATACTTCATACCAATGGCTCATTTCTCTTATTGCCTAGGTTGTCTCGTTTATCTTTTCCTGGAATCGTCTGAATTGGTAATTGATTCTTGTTTCTGTGTTGTTAAACTTGGTTAGAGCGTGGAGCATGAACTTTGATGGCTAGATGCCTTACTTAGCTCTTTTTGATCCTGTTCCAACTTGTCTATATCCGGGTAGACATCATCGTTTACTCCGAAGAGGGAGGTGAGCAACTTCCCTACTAGACCTCGTTTCTGCCTCTTGGAGCTTATTTTTTTCATTCCTTTGTTCATCCATTCCATTTGGTTTTGCTTTTGTCGTAAGTAGTGAATTAGTGAAGAACATTGTGTGTTTGCAGCTAATTCCTTGGCACTTTCGCAAAGGGAATTTAACTGGCGTATCGAGTCATTTATACTTTTTGTATAGTTGCCTAGTTGATATTTATCAAACTTCACTTCTAGTCTGAATATCCCTTTGTCTATTTGGGCATGGCCAACCTCTTCTATATACAGCCCTGGGGGTGAGTAATATGTTCGTGCCGTTGACTTTTGTAGTGCTAATACAAAAACTAATGCTACGGTAACAGTTTTCCAACAGGTTGGTACTCTGTTGCTTGCATCTTTTCTGGTCGGTGCTGGCTGCATGGGTATGTGTATTAACTTGTATACAGGACGTTTAGTCACATTTCCTTTTGGCTTCTGGATAGATACTACACGTAACACTTTGTCTTCAGATAGATGTGCGTCTATTATTCTTGTCAGAGGCGATTTGCTTGGGTTGATGTCTTGATCTTTCACTAGCACTACTTATCTGACTCCAGGTGTTGTGTAACGTCTTCCATTTGTACCTCTGTTGGAGCTGGTTTAAGTAGTGATCATTTTTTCCATAGATCTACTTTGATCTTCTGTACTAATTTCCATCTTTCATTTAAATTGGAATTAGGAAGGTTTCCCATTAACTGTACTGTGGTTTCTGCTTTATAGCGGATACATTTGACACTTTTTCCGATTGATGATTTGAGAGCTCGCTTTGCATTGACGATCCCGAATTGCTTTCGTGTCTGTGCCAATGTTGTTTAGTTCCCTCCGTGGAGAGTTCTCTCGTGTGTATCCATTATGACTAGCTTGGTCAGGGACAGTTGTATGGCAGTATCATTGGGTGTTTCCTTCTGTATTTCAATATGAGTTCTCGAGGGGTCCTTCAATTGGTAGTGTACCTTTGTTTTCCAGGAATGGGTTGAAACTCATGATCTTGCTTGTTTTCTTGATACCATTTTGCTTTTGCAGCGCCCTAATTTCTTCGGGAAGTGCCTCCGTTGTATATTTCTCACAATGTGTTCTAGTATGTCTTGAACTTCTGGTACTGACAGCTTGTTTGCATTCTTCTCTTTATTTTTGCAAATACTGATAAATCGTTTGCATAGTGACATCGTTCGTATGACCTTGTTTAATGTTAAGAATCTGGCAACCATTTCATTCACTTTTGGATGTTTTACTATTTTAGCTAATAATAATGCTGAACATAATTCTAGTCTGGGTAATGTTGCTTTTATATTTACTGGTGCTACTTTTGATTTTGCGTTTAACAGCTTTATCTGGAAATCTTGATTGTCATCTATTGGTATTGTTATATAGATTACTGCTCCATGTGCATTTTCAGATGCATCGCAGACTCCATGTAGCTCTACATTATTACTTAAGGTTTGCTTTGCCCAATTGAAATGTCCGTAGGTTCCTGGTTCAATCCTGCTCGAAGGATCAAAATGCCTAGGTAGCCCTTGGTAGGTTAATGTAGCGTAGAGTGTAGTAGGGCTTCTTCTAGACATGCAGCATAGTTTTGCCTTTAAAGGGTTTCAAAGGGTTTAGTTGCGTCAAACAGCTCTGGGTTTGTACTGATTTTATTGACAGTTCGGTTTGTATTTATACAAAACGTTCCTAATCTAAATCTAATCTCTTTGGCGTTGTGTAATTTGCGTCGGTGCATTTTTCTGGGTCGACGTACAGATAGGATGCGGTCTCAGCAGAACCAGTACGTCAGTGCTTTGCTTAAAATAAATTTTTGTTGGAAAATAACTATACAGGGCGGCAAGAAATGGCTAATGTAGGTTAGACAATGATCGAGACGTGCGTCGAGTGCGAAAATTATGTTTCGCTACTGTGAATAAAAGTGTGTTGTGATACATTTTGCCCAAGGTTCCAAATCACCAAATCTAAACTTGGATAACATATTTTGTCCTATTTTAAATTGAAATTAATAATTCTTATTTTGAAAGCCTTAGTGTCCAATATTAGCTTAAATTGAACGCGTGTTGGTTTGGCTTTTCCATATTTTTCGCTTCATTGCAAGTCTAACGATTTTATTTAATTTTTTTGGCAAGCATAGCATTCAAAGTGAAAAGTAAGTAGAAGGAAATTTCCTATTTATTTATGGACTTTTTTCAGGTATACTACATATCAATAACAATATAAATATTACTATATTCAATGCAATATAGACATATTAATTCTCGGAATTAGTTCAACATAAATTCAAATAATTCAATCAAAGGAATATATGCGCGTACACCCCTGTTCATATGTTTTCATAAAAGAAAGTACGCACCTGATGATCTCATTTAATGGCTAACGCCAAAGGAATTTGTCTGACTGAGATGGAAGACTCATTGGGGTGAGAATTCTGATTATTTTTTATTTTGCAGTAGTACAGAATCCCACTGCAGCTGGTATTGAGGGGCTAATCGGCAACCGTCGCCGTCGCGTCGGTTTAATAGTTTAATAGAATCATGGCGGTATTCAAATGCATTGCATAGTTTCAGAAACTTAGTAGATAAAAAATATGGCTATAAACCTTCAGATATGCTTTTGTAATAACTACGATTGGCTAATTCGATGCAATGCATTGGTATGATTATTTTATTGGCCGCTTTTACTTTTGTTGATTACTCTTTAATTGCATAGAACTCAAGACGAAAGTTTAATAAAACATGTGTCATAAACATCCATATCTCAACAAATAACTACTATAAAAATATTGGATAAAACTAGACAAGATTTTAAAGGAATCTCCATCATCATCTACAAAATCATACTTATATTCAAGACGCATAATATTTACCTACGGAACCAATAATTCCTTCAAGGGCATACATCATTTCACTTTCAGATATTAATAGTGTGACTTGCCTCGCGGTGGCTGGTATCTTTGGTGAAATAGGAGTGGGTTGCATAACAATATTACCTGTTCCAGATACCACGTTTTCTGTGACTAGGTAATCAACTGTCTCTGGCAAATCTAAACTTTCTATAGTTTCTTCGCTATCCACAGCTGTTATTGTTGTGCCAGCTGTAGATGAACTGTCAGTAGACGTGTTGGCCGTAGTCTCGGAAGTAGTACTAGAACCCATCACTACTAGTTTAGGAACTGGCTGCCTCTGTAACAAATACTTCAAATCAATTCAATTGTTCGTATTTAATTGGTTTTTCTACAAGATCGTATTTATTGCACCCTGTTTAAGCGTAACTAGGAGAGATGCGGCTAAGAGTACGAATTGCTTTTACTTTTGCTGATTTTTTAAAGAAAACGCCATATATGTAACCATTTATTCATTTTTCAAGGCCAAGTGTATTTGTTTAGAGCATGCTGTTTGATTAAAAAGTGTAAGAAATCACAAAATTATATATCCTTTTATATTATATATTATCTATATATTATAGATGGAATAGAGCAACTTACTCTCTTGCCAGGGAGTTATCAAGCTACCCCAATGAGTCCGCAGCAAAGTCATACCTGCGTATGTCAAGGAAGAATCTACGACTTATGGTGGGGACCTGCTTTACGATTGGGGTACTGACTCGGAACTACGGAAATCTATTTTAGGAGACGGATGGTCAACCACGGATTTTCTTAGAAAAGCCTCGTCAGTCAACATCGTCGCCTTTTTTAAAATACTAGGCTGGGCGATGGTCCGGACGTATGGGTTTTCCCAGAGAGGACGTACAGGGGTTCAATGGGCCCTTTATAAAAAATCACTCTCTTATAATTTCCAGATTCCAGATTGCTGAGCCTGAGATATTTGACGCCAGTGCAGTGGTTCAAAAACTTGATACAGCTGTGACATATGCAAATCCTCAAGTCATAGAACAATGGGAACATTTTAGAATAGCGCTCAAGGCTATGCAGAGAGCCAAATTTGTGTTAGATTACAAAAGTTAAAGCCCTGACTACCACGGCAGAACATAACAGGTTCTACCAGGGCATCAGTGATGATTTCTAATGTAATGGGGTGGTCTATGAAGTGTTAAAAGAGCTATTGACATCACTATTGGATGGACTTATAAGTGATACATGGCATTGATTAACTCTGGGAAAAATACCACCAGGAAAGCGGTTGGACTAATGGCAGTTCATCGCAAAATTAAAGACCATTATGCAACAGAAACTCATGGTTTAATTTCGAGAATTTGCAAGCTTGTAATATATAGCCGTGCACTAACCTATCGATAGGATATCTAAATTATAATCGTATAAGGGAAGCTTTAAAACTTCTTCACATAATTAATTCAATTCTATCATGCTTATTTAAATAGGCACATTATGTTTCAAATACTCATTACGTTAGCAGGATGTAATCGTAGCTAACCGGAGTTTAAAATAGTAATCCATAACATCTGAAATCGGGAATAATAAAGTTAAACAACAATGAGTAATTTATTCCAGAAATACCCTGCTAATACTGAAAACTCGAAGTTTTAACAAAGTTAGATATAATTACTCTTCGAGCTTCAACCCCAACTCTGAAATAGCCGGATGTTGGATACTTTTCAATAAGTATTTAGTAGCAATGTTTTAAAGTGTATAACATATCGAACGAGATCCAGTAAATTACGACCTTTCATACACGCTAACAAAAGTTAGCACGAAATAAATTAATAACTTTATTTCCGTCGATAACTGAGAAGCGAAGCACGGAAACACGCATTAAGCATGCAATTTGCACCCAAACAGTAACATGCTTTTAACCAGTATAATTAAAGTGTTATCTGTCTTTGCTAAAAGCACGCATAAACTTACCTAATGCAATTTCAATCATGCAGAAACCTATTTTGAAGTTTTGATAACAAACAATATTTGATGGGCAATTTTGGAAATCCGTACAATAGAAATATATCAGAAGTAGTACTTTATGAAAAAAAATCAAGAATAACCCAATCATGAAGGATGAATTAGTGGGAGTGGTATTGACAAAAGATGTTTTCGCTGCGATAATGCATGCCGTATAAACAGGAACGTTAATACGCTTAACAAAGGATAGAGACCAATTCGAAATACTGATAGCTAATCTCGATTAAAGAGAAGACAAAAAACTAGAAAACTTATTACCGTAATACTCTACCTAAAATAAGGTATCAAATTTCCGGCACTTGGCAATATCCAAATATGAATAGCGTTAGGATATATTTTCAGATTTGTAAAAATAAGTCAGCAGAAAGATCAAGTTAAATCTTTGAAATTAGAAGTCAAATAAAGACCACCCTCGAGTACCTGTTTCACTAATGTATCTGGGAGCCGTAAATTAGCAGACGTGTTGATAATGAGTGGCTTTCTAATCACAAACTATATTTTGGAGATAAATTAGGAAATAAAATAACTTTTTAAGCTAACCCAAACTAACAAGTCTAATATTTATGAATATTAGCTCTGCCATCCGGGTAAATTGAGGACAACTTACATCCAAGAGTCCAATCAGCATGGAAGGCGTTTATAACTTATTATATTGTGAACTAATTAAAATCATTAATTAAATATCACCCTGTCGCAAGTT
>MU188020.1:6264-18565 GCA_016904865.1 Pissodes strobi | reverse complement strand
TTATTATCTCTTCTCAACTTGACGTAGTGCGTTCCTAAATCTGAGTTGCTCTCCTACCCGCTAAGTAAGGCGTGTCGTCACCGATAAAAAACACAAATCGTGACAATATACATTGAGCAAAATATACCTTAAAAATATATCATCAGTTTTTATGCTAAATGCATGAATCAGTATCTCGATATCAGAGATTTTGTAAATCGAGTCACAATATTTTTTGTCGTTAAAGATCGTGAATAGTTCAGTTGTGTATTGAGTTGCTATATTATTACCAATAAATTGAAAACTTGATAAAAATAGATAAGAATATAGAAATAATGACTGGAAAGAAAATGGTTCCGTTAATAGGTGCAGCATAGCAGAGACATCACAACCTTGACGAAAATAACTGGAAAAGGCGGTTTGAAGGAAATATATTAGTGCATCACCATACGCTGCCAAATAAATATAAACCAGAACTACTTGTTAATGTAATAATGGAAAAGTTGTGTTTCAGCATCTTCTTGGACGTCGCGTCGCAGACTTTTGATTTAATATGGCATGAAGGTCTGTTCAAACTGAATACGCTCCTGCCACGACAACACTCGGAAATACTAAAATCATATTTATCTGGTAAATACTTCAGAATAAAACAGAAAAAAGTTTATTGGGGGGTAGTTCAGTACTTTATGTGCTATATGCAAGTGTAATTCCTGATCATGAGAACGATATATTGGCTGTAGGAAAATAACATGAACGAGCTGTTAAAAAGCCCCAGACATCTCTAAGTCGAATTAATAGCTAGGCTAAAAAGTGGCACATCAAACTGAATTAGGGCAAGTCAGTTTACGTCAACTTAACAAAACAACAGAATCAACATCTGCATAGCGAAATAGGTGATGCCCATATTTTCTGCGCTGGGTTAAAAATATATTTAAGCATTAAACTTGATGCTAGGCTCTGAGGAAAAGCTGCTGAAGAGCTTGACATTATATTTTAAACTTGACTTCTAGGGCGGAACTTCAAGTTGTCCATACGAGGCAAGATGTTGAAATGCGTTTAAACTTAAACGAATGGTATCTAGCTCTAGGCAAGCACCCTATGGACTAGAAGGCCGTGAAACTAAGAAATAGTAGCCAATGCTCACCCGAGTTGGGACCGAAACTAAATGCTCTAAAGGGTATATTTCAAATTTTTACTATAATATATGTTAAAAATTATGAAATTTGTACATTTGCAGTGAACAATTTATATAAAGCAGGTAATATATCGCATTAATGACAAGGATACTGCTCTGTGTTCGTAAAAATAGACTCTTAACCATTACTACTTACACTACACTATACTTCCTATATATTCTGCATTATACAATTTAATACTTTTAGTTTATAGTTAGGGACTGATTGCTCTGATATAAGGTGTGTTTCCACAAATATGTATTGTAATTCTCGAGCTGATATTACCTAGTAATATTTAAAATAACTGAAATATTAATATTCACATGTTGTGTGTCGAATTAAACAAACAATCCCTTAAGGTTTTTTTGTGGCTTTATAATAATCATGCCTACTTATTAATTTACTTTGACTGCCTTTTGACTCTACATATAATAAGTTTGAGGCTACCACAGATATTTTTTAGGCTACAACCGGACAACATCGGAGATTCGATATTTATACCTCAGTTTTACTTAGGATACCTAAACACCTTTTACTTGTAGCATTATTTAATATTGAGTAAGGGTTGTAGGGTGGTTTCAAGTACGTATTTTAATAATTAAAGTGTGGTTAAGCTTTGGTTTAACCTCAGTCGCTTAGTTGAGAACATTCACTTTTAAATAATTATGTATAATAGTGTTGAGTGAATTGAAAACATGACATTAACTTGTTGTGTTCCCAAATGTAGAAAAGTGACAATATTTCCATTTCCAAGAGAAGGTAAATTGAGATAACAGAGGGTAAATTCAATTAAGATGGAAGAATCATTTGTTCCAACCAAGGATACTCAGGTAAGTTTTGTAATTATATTTTTACAGATAGTGATTATTTATACACACTATATTTTACACATTACGCGCACGACATATGATATTAATTAATTATGGTATTGTAAACTAAAACGCATAAACCTACTAATTAAATATCACTCTGTCCTAAGTTTGAACTTAAACTTGACAAATGTTATATAAACATTCATAGTTAATTATAAACAACTAGATCGGTCGACGGGAGCGATTTTAATCCTTAATGATGCAGTCATCAGCATTTTGTAACAGATAAATACGCAGGCAAACGCGAAATTCATCAGGTATACGGGTCTCTCAACTACGCTCAATTTAGTTGCGGTACAGCACACAGGTGCGTACACTTCTAGTTGTTCTATTCCACAACCCCCATATCCGTGAATACCTGGACACAGGTCCAGCAGGGCGATCAGGTCCTTATCTAACCTGGATGGACGTATGCACAGGTATACGACACCCGGGGGATTCTTAAAAGTAGAGAGAGTCGATTCTACGAGTGAAGTATCAAAATTTCCAGTGAAGGGATTTTTGGAGATTTTCAAAAAGTACTGCAAGTGCCTTAGAAATCTGTGACAAACTTAAATCTGAAAACTCTAAAAAACTTACCATATAAATATCAAAACGAATAAAATATTTTGCGATAACTGCTTACTTTACTTCCAGGGTGATTGTATTTTATTCAATGGCTGTTTTGACGGAGGTCTTCGTCTAACGCAGGCAATTAAAATAAGTATATATTTTGGACATGTGAACTCCACTTTAGGCCCACTGAAATTGAAATGACTACAACCCATGTTATGGAATACAAATACACATTTTAAATTTGTGTGGTAATTACTGTTAATTCTTCAGTGCAATACCGAATATTTAGTAGTATAAATTATCTCAGCCCTATTAAAACCCAGGCATCTAAGAGAGGGTGCCCCAAGCAAAAAGGCAAATTTAAAGCACCAGCAAATTGAAAAAATTTTAGCTGAGTGTTGTGGTTGTCAAAGCTTATCAAACTGATAAATCTTTCTCATCACTCAATGAAGCATATAGCAAAATAATAAAAACCCAGCTTATGTTGGATATTTCGAAGGCATTCGACAGAGTTTGGCATGATGGATTGTTCAACAAACTGCCGTCCTTTGGACTGCCAGCCTTTCTCTGCCACTGGCTTGCCAGCCTTTCTCTTTCTGAAGAACCGATTTCTGCACGTTGCGGTTGATCAACGCATCTCAGACACATTCACCATTAACGCCAGCGTGCCTCAGGGCCCAACAATTTCACCAACTTTGTTCCTCATTTATATTAATGACCTGCTGACCGAAACGAATAATCCTGTTTTGCAGATGACAGTACCCTTGTCTTCCAATTTAAATCAGAAAAAATTTACCAGCGACTGAGACTTATCACCATAGACAGGAGCAGAGTATAGCAATTAATCAAAACCTGTAGAAAGTTCAAACTTGGGGCGACAGAAATTTGGCCCAGTTCAATGCAGCAAAGATCCAAGCAGCCAGGTTTACCAAGAAGGCCAATACGGCGAGCCTTGACATCATTATGGCGGGATCGTCCATTCCTTCAGCCTTGTCAATCGGACTACTGGGTGTCTCAGTCAACAGCAATATGTCCTAATATGACCACGTTGCTAATATCGCAAAATCAGCCTCCCAGAAGCTTGGTGCGCTATTTCGCAACAAAAACTGTATACACCGCAGTAGTTGCTCATTCTCTTCAAAGCGCCAATAAGACCGCGCTTGGAATATTGCTCACACATCTGGGGTGCCGTACCAAAGCACACCCTGAAACTGCTGGATTTCACTCAGAAGAGAGCTGTGCGTTTCGTCGGCGACCCGGAGTTGACCCGGAATCTGGATAGTCTGGAACATCGCAGACATGTGGCCGAGATATCCCTGTTTTACAGATACCTTCACGGCATATTCCTAGGACACGGCACATTTAACAACCAGCAATATCACATCTTCTTTTTTCGCATCTGCGCAAGTCCGCGCGCAAGATATTCCTTGGTAGGAAATCCGTCAAACTGCCGCCAGCGGCATCGTGTTTTTACGACTGGTTTATTTTATTGCTATTGGAGTTAAATCGAAACCATAGGCGTGTATTTGTCAAATAATTAACATTGTGAGAGACGAACGTTGTTTATGACATTATGTAATGCAAAAAGCCATGGTGTTTAAGCAATAAGAACATGTACAATCCAAAGATATTCTTCCAAGAAGAATTTCATTAGATTTCCTGCTCATACAATAAGGTATACATATATTTCATCACCCATTGATATTTGACATTTTATATTACGGCCCTGTTAAAGGAAAATCATACTTATATATATTTCAAATCCAGCCCTGACTTTTCCTACCCAACTGACATTACCAAGGTCAAACTTAATTTTTCGCCTGACAGGTCGAGTAATATTGCTGGTTGTTATATGTGCCGTGCCCAGGATTTGGCCCGCCTCATCCCGCCTCTGGCAACGCCTGTCAGACAGTCACGACAGATGGCAAGGGCGCACCAGTTCGTCGTACAACTGAAAATTCCTAGAACATCGCTTTACAAAAGCTCCTTTGTCTGGCGCACTGCATCGCTGTGGAGCTCACTTCCAGGACATCTGTTTCCCCTTAATTACAACCTACAACTATGCAAGAACCACGGCAATCAATATCTTAGCACACACACCGCTCGTCGAGCGCCATAGGACCTCCCTTTAGTGTGTGTGCCACGACCATATAAAAAACAAACAAATACTAACTGGTAGCAGAGAGCAAACATAATATATGCTATATTAATATTGATAAAGCTGCTCAAGCTCACTTAAACTTTATTGTCTTTATTTCTGGGAACCTCTTAATATCAATAGAGCAATTGGGTGCTGCTGTCAATAAAATTATGTATCAAGGCAAAAACCAACTTAACTTCTCTCTTAAACTACATCACTATAGACACCGAACAACGTTTTGTAGAAGAAAAATTAAAGATTGTAAGTGATACTTTAACATCGGTAATAGATCAATAAGTCCCGCCCAAAAACATTTTTAAAAGAACAAATATATTTATTAAACACCACTTCTAAATACGCCCACCCTACTTTGTAGCATTTTATTTTCGATTTCAAATGCCTATAAACTTTTTATGAAGTTCTGAAAAGTTTGAAAAAATATCTAAGACGCTATATTCTTGTTCTAGTTTATAATATACTTCAAGATATATTTTATACAAACCACTGTGTATTTATAACTCAATAGCCATAGTCCGAATTTTTTACATCATAGCATATTATAGTTGATAAACTACTTATTATAATAATTATTATGTTCCTTTCTGCGGTAGGTATGGCTGCACAATGATTTTTTGTTGTTATTTTAGTAAATCACATGTAACTAACTAACTATTCAAAATAATTTAGGTATGTATTTTTTTGATGCCAAAAAGTAGGAAAAGTAGTTTGTATATAAACTAATACGTTTTCAATTGCCAGAGCTTGCTCCCTACCAGCGACGCCATCTTAGCTTCAGATATTAGGTGTTCTAGTTCAGAGGGTGTTGTCTAGGCCTGTGCCAGTAAAAGTGACGCTCAGGTTATTTAACGTTTATTAACCAAAATATTTAGAACCATCGTCTATGTACCATGATACTATCGAAATAACGACATCAATAATTGGGATCTTGAACAGACACCACGAATAGAGTATCAAGACTGAACTCTTTGAGTAGTTCAGTGACTGCATTGGTGCACGATAATTTTAGTATACTTAAGTCGCCAGGTTGTACTAATCCAGCCTGATGAATTGGACCGTAGTTTTAAGTTATAGACCATAGTCTCTCGAAGTGGCATTAGGTTTCAAAAAAATAATAGCAATTTGACAATCTACTATTGTTAATTATTAGAGGACAATATCCAACTAGGTTAATGACATTTTGGAACTGATATATTGAAAATAAATAATTCTTCTTTATGTTCATATAATTTTTCCTTGGCTTCTAAAATCACAAGGTTCTTTACTAAATCAAATAATGAATGGCATTAGTAATGATTAATATTTTACTGAGTAAAGGCAAAATCCTTAAGTATCTCGATTATTTTGAAGTAACATAAATTTTTTAGTTAGCCACCCCCTATAAGTAGTAACCACAGACATATTTCCAAACAATATGAACCTAATATTGATGGTATTTCGTGCTGTGTATATGCCTAATGCAGAAGCTTTTAATAAACACGTATGAAATTAACAGATATACCTGAAAATTAGTCAATTACAATTCAAAATTTCAGTGCGGTTGTTCGAAACATAGTCTGTCAGAAATTAAACCCTAAAGGCAATTGAAGTGAGTGATGTGAATTAGCATTTCCGGATGTCGATCGGAATTTTGATCAACGTTTAGCATCGAATAATCAGCAATGTATTTGCGTTTAGCGGCGTTACCGCCAAGTTACAATGAGGTCCAAATACACTTGGAAAATAGTTCAGTTAATTGAGGTAATCCGAATATTGATTTTATTTCCAATGCAGCAATAATTTTGAAATAATGCGGATTCATCAAACAAACCGCTCCGTTGATGGAAAAGTGACACATCTTAAAAAAATAGAGCTGTTTTAAAAATACAAACTACAAGAAATTTAAATAAAAACAATACAGAAGTTAATTCTTTTTTTGCTTCATACCCTCAACTATAATCCATTTCATAAAACTATATTATGATTTGAAGATTACAACCCCTATAAAGAAAAAAAATCATACCTTATTTTAATTGCGACACTTTATTAGTTTATAGGTTATTATCAAACTCAACGTTACAGGTTATTATCAAGCTCGGCATGTCGGGCAGGAACGTGATTTTTTTTCAATAATTCTCCTTTTTTCTATTTATCAGATATTCTTAATTGTTCTGAACACAATAATAGAAATATTACAAGCTTCTTATTATTTTTTGCCGCTCTACATCTTCTTGTATTCAGTATATTATCTGTTTCTGCGTTTTTGTTTTATGTTCGGCACACACACAAAAGGAAAATCCTATGCCACTCAACGTGCGGTGCGTGTGCGGGAAAGGCGATACTCAGAAGTCCATTCCATAGCGAGAAAGTGACGTCCTAGGAGTTCGCAACTGAATCGTATGTTGATGAGCAGCTTGTGTCTGACGGGTGTTTTAGTTTAGTACAACTCTGGGTGGAATCATAAATGCCAGCTCGTTCGAACACCTCCGTAGTAGTATCGATAGTACAGAGATAGGTCCGCCACTCTTCTTCGATGTTCAACACTGTCAAGGTCTTTAGTCAATTCTGGGTCATCCACAAGATGGTCTACTGCTCTCCTCGGTATGGAGTCCAATATCTTGAGCAAGTATTTGGGTGCCAAGCTCTACACATGGAAACAGTATTTCAGAGATGGTCTTATCTAGGCCTTAAAGAGCAGTAAGAGTTGGCAAGGTGTATATAACGTTTTTGCTCTATAGAGTGCTCCTGGCTCTTGTGTTGCTGCCTTGGCGAATTTGGTGACGTGATTACGCCAAGACATGTTGTTTTCTACGTTGATGCCCAGCAAGCTTATGGATGGGGCCAGAGTCAGTATTAGTCCTGTCACTGATAAGTCAGGTCCCGCGGTGATTTTTTTTTTGAGACGAGAGCTGCTTGAGTCTATCCTGCGTTAAACCTCATTCCACGATGCATTCATATCCTCATTGCTTGCAGCAATTGGATTTTCTTGCTCGCGTTGGAAACGAGCAGCGATCACTGGAGTCCGCGACATAAATGAGGATATAAGAGTGCTGTCGTCTGTAAAGCTGTAAATAGAATTGTTTTTCTTGCCTAAGAGATCGTTGATAAAGAGCAGGAGTAGTGTGGGAGACAATATACATTCTTGAGGAACTCCGGAATTGATTTTAAATTCTTTCGAGAGATGTCCATGAATACCAACTCTGATGCTTCGATACCTTAAGAAATTGGAAAGCTATAGAAGCAGTGCTGATGATAGTCCGTATGCTGCCAATTTGCATAACAATACGTCATGCCACATCTTATCAAATACTTTGGATATGTCGCGAGCCACTGCTCGAGATTCGCCGTAGCTCTCGATGGCTTTTGTCTAGAGGTACGTCACGTAAGTCAGGAGATCTCCCGTTGATATCTGCTTGCGGAAGCCACATTTGTGACCCGTATGATGCCTGGCGATTCGAGATATTCTAAGACCTGTTAGTTGATCAATTTCTCCATGACTTTGAACATGATGGGAACTAAGGCAATTGGGCGGTAGTTATTTGGAGTTGTTTTCTTACCTTTCTTTGGAATTGGCTGCACTTAAAGACATTTCCAGCTAGAATGAAAGCATGCAGTTCTGTATGATAGGGAGGAGAGCTTGCATATTGGAGCTGTTAGTTCTGCAGCATATTTATTAAGCAATATTGCTGGAACGCCATCCGGTTATGTGGCCACAGTATTCGTTTCACTTCGTGTTCACGAAATACCAGACCTGGCATTGAGGAATTCACTCTCGGGAAAGCTGTGGGAGCCTTTCCTTGATCCGGCAAGAATGTTCGCTTTTTCTTTGGCCGTTTCCGCTATTGAGCTATCATCTTTGGTCAGTGGTGGGATTCTTTGAGACACCCTAATTGACAGATTTGGCACTCTACTAAAATGATCTTGACATGTTAGGACGGTTGAGAAGCTTCTTCTTGATCTGCCTGTCATATCCCTCCTTGCTCTTGTCAATGGTCCGCTTACACTGGTTATATTTCGATTTTCGGCTTTCGGATCTTGGCGCTAATTGCGGCAGGCGGCATTTTTTGGATTGGCTACCCTTGAGCAGTTTTTCCCAAACCATGGTTTACTGTTTGCTCAGTTTCATAGAAGGGATGATAAAAGCTTCCATACTAACTAGGGTAACTTGAGTAACCTCATCAGCAGATTCGGGGGTGTTTTGATTCCTAAAGCAGACAGACAGACAAGGAAAAAAAAGATAAAAGTCGCGAAGATCACGCCACTTTGCAGATTTGTAGTGCGAAACCTTTCGCGGTACCTGTGGCTTCTGTCTGTATTTTGATAGCAACTTCACAGATTGCCGAGATAAGATTGTGGTCTGATGAGCCCAACGGAGGTTGGACAGTTACGGTGAAAATGTCAGGATTAGTTGCTAGCAAAGTCTTTCTTCGTATGAGGTTTTATACAGAACTTTAATAGGATCGATGCCTTTAATTTTTATTATTTTCATATTATCTATCTCCTATCTTTAATGTCTATATTACCAACGTTTTCATTCGATCTGTTTAAATTGAAAAGAATCATTTCCTTTAATTTGTACGGCCTCCCGGTTTTCCTCCCTCATTTAATGAGTGGTAACATATTCGACTAGTAAAAACTTAGGCCTGACTTTAAAGAAAGTTTTATCTGACGCTCAATCACGGAATAAGCAGAATTGTCCTCATTCTGCCTGTAACTCATAATTGAAAATTTGAGGGTTATGGAACTTTATATTGGTGTATTTCAGCAAAACATAAACGTACATTGTTAAAATATAACGATTTTTGTGGCCCTACGTAGTTGTCTGAATACAACACAATATCAGTTGAATCATCAAGATTTGCTTTCGGTAACTGTTCTATATATTTAAAAACACAGGAGCATATTTCATTGGCTTCTCTATGCCCCTAAGTTCATACATAATAGTAACACTGATGTTCTTGCTCTTTCTGCCTAATTTCGTAGATGGTGAAATTTAAAACCCTCAATTTGGATTTGTACTAGAATGTTGATATTTCTCCCTTATAAAGATCACGGTATGTCTGACGATCAAAACAAGCTACAATATAATTGTGACTAATTTTCTATTTATCAGCCTGTTTTCCGCCTCGAAACAGTTCTTTTTTAGATAAATGGCTTTCATAATCATCTTTTAAATTATTGTCTTTATCCTCCTCAGAGCAGCTGCATAAATTGCACATTGGTCCTTCTTGGGTATAAATTCCTGACTAAAAATTTAACGATACATTTAATACATTCCATAGGATAGATAATATTCTATTCAATCTTGAACATATTCTCGGTGTAGATCATGCAAAGATTTTCAACCTTCAACGAATTCTGGAGAAGAACGAGCCCTTGTGTACTGGCTTCCAATTCAAGGAATTGAATTGATATTCTTTCGAATTCCTTCCATTGCACTTGCATCTAGTTTAGGATGGTTTCCATGCTTCCCTCGGAGGTCAATTGAAACCATTTTTCCGCCTGCACTTCGTTTATCAAGTACAGTTCTTATCGGTCTATCATATAGAATATGATTTACGAACGCGAATATGATTCCCGTCAATTGCAAAATGAAAATAATTATTGTCAGGTCGCGTCGTTTTGTTTGGTATTTTGGTTTTATAGGTGTCATACATATTGATAAATAGTCTTGTTGTCTTTATATGTTACCAAGAGCCCAATAGTTTTTAAAAATGAATTGTTGAGATTCCGCACTAATTCTTGAATCGCATTTGAGCTTTACATTTGGAGGTTTCATTTTTCTGGCTTTGATTTTGAACAGTTATTTAAATTTGAACATGACACGTATTCTTTTCCAGAATTTCTAGCAATTTTTATAGCATTTTTTGTACTCGGATTTATTACGCTTCCGCTTATTAGTTCTTTTCATCGCATTGGAGTTTTACAAGCCCTGATGTGTTCCTTCAGTTTTTGAACGAAGCAATAAGGTTTTGACTCTGATGATCTTTCTGAATTACTTTTGAGTGAGTGATTGGGATACTCATCTGCGGAATTATAAAGAAAAATTATGGCATATCTCTAAACATGAGAATGAAAAACGCGCGATAGGTAGCCCATCCCTATTATTCCGTGACGAAGGTCACAA
The DNA here is from genome assembly GCA_016904865.1 of Pissodes strobi. Lineage (NCBI taxonomy): Eukaryota > Metazoa > Arthropoda > Insecta > Coleoptera > Curculionidae > Pissodes > Pissodes strobi. The sequence goes on along the minus strand of MU188020.1, from coordinate 7,720 downwards.
AAACGACTACCAAAATACGGATCAACAAGTCAAACGCAGCGTTTTTTTTTTGTAGGCTAACAGAATTCTTTAGAAATATAAATCAGTAGATATATATAGCCGGTTGAGGGGCCTCCACCGCGTGGAGGGATGCGCAGTGGCAAAAATCGCTCACGTGGGCTACGCCATTTTTAAAGGCGTGGCATCAGATAGTTGACAGATGACAGATGACAAGCGACAGATGACAGATGACATTTGACAGCTGACAGATGACTGTTAATGACTTGCGCGGTAGTAAAAACCGCTCACGTGGGCAAATCGCTCACGTGGGCACCACCTGTTTTTAAAGCGCGACATGTGATGAATTACAAGTGACATTTGACAAATGACAGCTGACAAATGACAGGCCACACATGAGCTGTAACGCGGTTCCCGCGAAGACCGGTGCTAGCAGGGGGGCGCCATTAAATTCTAAGCCGTGATGTCATAGCTATAGGTTAGGTCACTCTTGGGCCTATGTTTAATATATCAAAAACTCTTTTTTCTAACAAAAACAAAAATCTAATAACCGACTTGAACTAATATATTTTAAATAATGCAAACCAATCATAATATATTTTAAATAATGCAAGGCGTCAGGCTGACGGGTCAATAGTCTATAAATAAATGATATCAGCGATAACAACTTCCTGTTTATGCAACGATTTGGCGGGCTGGATGCGAGGCGAACACACTACCACTAAGCCAACGGAGCCTTGAAGAAATATTTTGCTATATGTGTATATATGACGTATTTGGAGGTTATGTTTATTCAATATGTGTTCTACTTGGATAATTGGTTATCAGAGGCCTATGAAATACAGTTTACATAGGAACTATAATTTTAGGATATATAAAAAACCGCGGCTTAGAGCTACGCCATTTTAAATATAATTTTAATTAGTAAAAATTAATAATATATAGTTTATACCGTCGCGAAATTTTCGACTACCGAGCCAGATATTAAAACGACAAACAGTAAAAGGACATTTAAATTTTATACAAAGCTCTCAACTGCTTATAAAAAATAATGTATTTAAGGTTATTATGTTTAAAATAGCGTTAATAACATCAAAATTACCTGTTCGCAGCCAAACGTAGGCAGAATCACTGTAACCATGAGATCCGACGGCGCCATTGGCTGAGCGTTCGAAAGGCATTCACAGCGAAACATCGTACCTTTACATCTAGGGGTGACAGCAGCGCAGCAAGAAAGGAAGAAATACCAAAATTCAAAGACGTCAAAGCATGAAATTATAATAAGAAAATCCTAGGTAACAGTTTACACACACACAATTTCAATACAAAAGGCTGCATTACAGGTAAATCAAATCAAGGCGTTGAATATCTCATCCACCATTCAGGTAAGAAAATTGAATAATAATAATAATAATAATAGTTGTTCGCCATCCTGACAAGAAACATTCGCTATAAATTA